>BQNB010007043.1:2414-92396 GCA_026074375.1 Tanacetum coccineum
TGATTATACATGTATGATCATGTAATGAGAGATATGGATTAGAGTATGATAAGAGCATAAATTAACTTGATAAAGATGTCGATCTTTATTGACCTACACAATTCCAAATGGGTTAGTTTTAAGTCAAATGCAAGAATATTGTTTTACAACATGATAGTTCAAACATTTATACCAACAAATATGCATAAAACTTAATCAAGTATTATTACCCGAAAGAGTTAACAAGTAGACATATAGATAGACATATATGCAATCAAAACACGTTCGCAAATAGACACAAAAATAGGAATACTCTTAAGCTAAGCGAAGAGGAGGACAAATATTGCAACTAGCTTAAAATGTCATAATACGTGTTCGAAAAATATTGGATGATTCTATGAGTTTTAGATTGACTTAAGAGCTAGATAAGTCAAAACAAACTATTAGGCGACCTTAATAGAAGTATAAATAACATAACTAAAGTGTTGAATGCAAAAGTCAACTACCTCAAACGGCAAAAACGCCTACTGTAAAACCAGCATGGACGGTTCCATCTGCTCAATGGAACCGGCCCCTGCAGACAAGGTTCCTTAAATCTTAAAATTCTAGAAATGTTCCAAATGATTTCTAAACCTATTTTTCGCTTGAGATAGTGATCAAATAGATTTTCTTAATAATGCAAACGGATTATGGAAAAGATCCAATGCTTAGATCCTATGATTTTCTACTATACCAAACGCTCCTAATTCTAGAAGGGAATGACACTCAAGAACCATGAATTGCATAAAAACAACCAAAAGCCTAAATGATTATGTATACGAATAGCCATTCAAGAATTCAAACATAAACGACACAAGAAATAAAGACAATCATACACGAACATGTTCCAAATAGTTCAACCAAACGCATGCGTAATGAAGAAGATGATTTTAGATTAGTAAATCAATTGCACTAACAATGACACGATGGATACTTATTATATGTTTGTCTCTTGTTGAATTTAAGTTCTTTTATTTGTGAAAAATAAGTATCAACCTTGTTATATTGTTCCATCGCTTGTTTGTCGATTTTGGTTCTTAATTAAAACAACACGGTTTCAAAAGGAAGATCCTGAACTTCACAAGTATACCAAAAAAATGCTTTGACATAACATAAATACACAAAAAGCAAATAAAATCATGTGGCAATGTCATACAAGGAGCAATACAAGAAGATCATGCAAACCATGTTCAAGCATGTAAAAATTAGACCATCATACGTATAGATATAAGAAATGCCAACAAGGAACAATAACTACTAAACATACACATTTCCATATCAAAAATCATCATGTATCAAAATGACAAATTACGAGATCATACGAGACATCATATAATAGACAAAATTACTTCTAATGCAAACATCATGTAAGTCAGGTTTAAGCCTTAAAATTTAATAACACGAATACAAGCATAAAAACATTTAAAAACGAAACAAAACCTTTCCTAAGGATTACGCATTTTTCAATTAATCGCATAGTTATCAATCACTAACATAATGACAAAGCAAATAATCAAACAAGAACATATAATCAACACATGTATATGCAAAGCAAGATGTCATGATAATCTAACAAAGGAATGATCATATTTACAACTAGTATAGAAAACATAACATTAGGGGTGTTTGGGAAATGGAGACCAAGTTGGTATACTAGTGGTTATAGAGGATTGACAAGATGAAATAACAATGTCAAAATGTGTAGATTTTCTACGAAGTTTTTTTGAATTGCTCCCTTTTTGACCAAAAATATTAAAAACCTTTGGTGGATACGCCATGACCCAAATATGACCTTTTGTTATTATTTTATAAATTGACAACAATATAAATCATTCATTTGAGACTATTTTTACATTACACTCAATTACCTTTTAAACGGCGGATGGCATAATTTCTAACCCCATACGATTGATTTTATACAAAAATCCTAGCATGACCCATTTTCTACAAAACTTGTTGTCCCAATTTTATATATCGCTAAAATGATCGAAACTCGACTTCATAACATCAAAACTTCCAGATTTTATTCATAAAATATATACTTGAATATCAAATGCATATTCGTTCTAAATGAACCGCAGAAACATTCTTTATGGGTTTTGCCAAACACTAGTTTTGACCCGTTTTAACCATAACAATGACTTATTACTTTGACCCGTATACGAAATGACTTTTCTTTGCCTTGCGATGAATATGACGATGTATACCAAGCTTGATTACTGACCAAAATACTTTAATTTCGAAGAAGGATGTATCAATGTTCAAAGGATACCAACCCAAATTACCCGACTCAAAAGTTTGAGTTTTTATGTTAATACAAAATTTGAAATTTTGTACACTTTGTAGTATTTTGAAATTTCGACTTACTTAAACATTTAATCAGACCCTCTAACCCATTTAATTAGAAAGTAGACTCATTCTCTTCGAAATGGTAGGTGGCACGACTCGTACGGATTTACAGTTAGTATTTTATGACATTTCAAAGTTGATCAAATTTTTGCGAAACCTACTGTAGAACCGGGTATGTCAGTTCCTTTCCAAAATGGAACCGCCTTTGTTAACAAATGGAACCATCGGTTTGATCAATTTTTTCAAAAACGCATATTTATACCCGACGAAAAGGTTTAACACTTGGTAGGCTTTGAGGTAAACTTATATAACAAATTTTGATCATTATTCAAGCTTGTATAATAAAGATATTCAAGAATCAAGACTTCTAAGAATGAAACATCAACATACTTTTCATATTAAGTCTCGTTTTCACATAATTTGATATATGGATCGTACTCGGTTTTGAAAACCATTTGTTTTGAAAACAAGAGCCACGTGGCTCTGATACCAATTATGGAAAATGTAGAGGGGGGGTAAATATGTTTTCGATTAAAATCTTAAAACTTTCGTATCAAATCCCTGATCAATCGCGACATAATATGAAAAGTACCAATTATAATTTATGACTATATGAAAGCATAGAATAGTCAAGTAGTCACAACACAATCATCAAATCACAACACAGTCATAAGCATAAAATAAATAGAGAGTGATAAATAAAATAGAGAGCAAACTAAACACGATTATTTATAGTGGTTCGGTCACGGAGCTCCTCTCCGTCCTACTCTACTCCCCGAGTACCTGACTCGAGAGTTACTTCACTAGATCAACAAGCTCCCTTCTCAGCGGAAAAAACCTTACACAATGTCACTTACACTTTATCCGGTACTAAGCTAAATACCAAGTCCTAACACCGGTAGAACCAACCCATCGTTGCTTACACTTTATCCGGTACAAAGCTAAATACCGAGTTCTAAATCAAGGTGAGGGAGTTCATCTAAGTGATTTAGAATAGTCTCGATCTGTTCTTCATGACGTTCCAGATGCGTCTTATGACAACTTTCTCCTAAAATAGTGTACAATGATGATCCTAAACAAATAAGTCTAATGGATGTGAAAGCCCGAACCAAACATCAAGATCATAAAGCATGATGAGGTAGTCTTCTATGAGAGAAGATCATAAGTTTCCCAAGCTTGTTGAGATAGATCTTCATGTGCTTAAAAGCTTATGGTGGATGTATATTTCAAGATCTCGAAGCTTGCTTTGGAGGATCATTTCGTGTGTATGCTTACAACAAAAATGTGAGTTAGAAGCATTATGATCATGGTGTTTATGGATGCATTAGTACAGATCTAAATGAGTGAAAATGGTGGAAAATATGTGTTGGAAGTCATAAGCCACTGATTGAAATGGCTCCTCTATTTATAGGCCAAGATTTTACTGTTTGCCGGTTCCCTCGGAGCGTCGCCGGTTCCCTTAGCCGGTTCCATTACTATTTTCCAGTTCTCGCCGATTCCCTCAGCCGGTTCCATTCTCAGAAAATAATTTATTTTAATTTTAATTTTGTATTTTATTTTTACTTAAAAGTGAAAGTAAACTTGTATATGTAAAAATAAAAAGTCTAGTTGAGTACTTAACAAAATAAAGTTTACTTGTTTAAAATATATATTTAGATGTAAACTTTAGTATAAAAATAAAAGAGTTGCATTTGTATAAAAATACTTGTGAATGCAAAATGTGAAATGAGGTTTGATCATAATGCAAGATAACAAGCATGTACGAACCTGTGTTGTAACATACGAGAATTCAAGACGTCGAGAAGAGTTGAAGAATGTTGAATCAAAATATGATAACGAGTAACTTGTACATTTGACGTTATGTATTACAAGTTACAATTTTTTCATTATCAAAACAAACGAGAGTATGTAGATTAATTACCGTAATATTTTCACTAACAGATGTTTAGACATATGCTTGTTTATTCAAGTATTTAGCATTTGCAGTAATATTTAACCTATTTTGAGTTGACTGCATTTACATTCAAAACTCATGACATTTAGCATTTTCAGTTTGACTTTAGAAAGTCAAACTGCAAATGCAAAAGGGCTCATGGCATAAGGGGGTGTTTGGATTTACCCAATACTCAGCTTCATAAGTTTGTTTCCATTTGCAAACTACAAACTATAATGTATGGGCATGACTGTATTACATTCAAAACTCATGACATTTAGCATTTGTAATTTGACTTTAGAAAGTCAATCTGCAATGTAAAATGTCATGAGTTTTGAATGTATTTCCATTCAAAACATGTATGGGCATGATTGCATTTCCATTTGGCAAAACTCATGACATTCAAACTCATGACATTTAGCATTTGTAGTTTGACTTTAGAAAGTCAAACTGCAAATGTAAAATGTCATGAGTTTTGAATGTATTTCCATTCAAAACTTGTATAGGTATGACTGCATTTCCATTTGGCAAAACCCATTTGGGTAAATCTAAACACCCCCTTATGTCATGAGCCCTTTTGCATTTGCAGTTTGACTTTGACTTTAGAAAGTCAAACTGCAAATGCAAAAGGGCTCATGCCATAAGGGGGTGTTTGGATTTACCTAATTCTCAGCTTCATAAGTTTGTTTTTGCAATCCATCTAACATCTCCACAACTACCAATTCTAACATATAATATAAGGTAATCATAAATAGAAAAATAAAAATAACAAAATAAGGAAAAGTAATCTAACTAGTTTATATCATTAATATTTCATCCAAATAGAAAGAGCAGAACAGAGAACCTACTACATTATCAGAACATCAACAACCAAAAAACCCTATGTTTAACCATGAACAGGAAAAAAGCAAAAAAAATACTAGGACCTATGAACCCCTACTCATTTTCTTCCATGTCAGCCACATAACTATCCTTCAGATCAATCCTAACATGAGTTCCAGCCAACAGTTGTTCCAAAACCCTAAGCTTCGCACAATCCCTTGCAACGATTTCTCTTATGTGATCCAAACACCTCACATCATACTCCCGCTCTCCCAATGCTTCTAGATCTGCTATCAACCTCAGATTCTTCAATGCTTCCAGCTCTTCTATTAACCTCTGACTCTTACTGTTAGTCATCGTAAGGCCAATACACAATCACGTAAACCCTGCAAAAGGTTCTTCTTCAACGCGCTTTTGAACAAACCACACCTTTATACGATCCTGCAGGCGAGAAGAATCAGCAACATCTGTTAAATGATCCAATATTTCAAAAGTAGCCATGGAATAAAATATTAAGCAGAGAGTTTAGATGTAAATATGAGAAGAAACAACACAAGTGAGATATAAATAAGCAAAGTAAAATTCATTTTGTCTTGAAAGTAGAAACTCAGAAGAAATGATTGCAAATAGTAGATGATGAGACTCAAATTTATTAATATTTGCAGAATGAGTTATAGGGGGTTTTAAAGATAGATGTGATATTTTACTAATGGGTCATGTGTTAATTTTATGTAACTACTTTTAGATTAAGTTACTAAACCATTGGGGGTCTAAGTTGGAATGTAACTAAATACATTGATGATAACATGAATAGAAGACAATGTGGCTAACAAGTATACATTAACATAGGCATTTGTATTTGGCATAAGAAACTACATGATACAATAAAGAAACATAAAGAAAATAAATGATACAATTTCCATTTATAATCTAACCTAATACAACATAAACTAATACAACTTCAAATGTATACTAGAAGCCTCATAGTTGTATCTCATGTTCCTCATCCAACTCTTCTTCTTGCCTACATTTCTCCAACCACTCCTGTTCAGCCGGTGCTTGCCTTGCTACTTCTTCCAATGCGAGGTTTAATGCTTCTTCATAAGCCATTTCTTGATCAGTAACATTCCCACAAACATGCAACTCTAAATCAGCCATTTCTTCTTCTTCCATCAATTTCACTATTTCTACTTTTTCCATCAACATTCCACTCCCACCTACACCACTGCCACTTCCAGGAATTGTATCCTTATGGAAAACCTTAACCATGTTTCTCATTGTAATGTTAAGGTAATGCATTGATGGTTTAGGAGAAAAAACTAAAACATTAGCAAGTATCAAAGTAGCTCCTACAGTAATATCTTTTCTATAACCATCCTCATCAATGACTTTGTGATGTATTGTACCAAGTATTGTACCTGAGAGATCTTTCAGAGTCACTGTGAGATCGCCAATCACATTCGAAGAATAAGAATTGACTATTGCAACAACTTGGTCAAGTTTCCTATTCTTGAGAAAGTTCTTGATGTCTCCTAAACACCCACTCATAATGAAATAACCCACGATTTGAAAGTATTTGGTTACAAGTGACGAAAAATTAAATCATAAGTCATATAATTACGATTACTAGAGAAATGGCTAAGTTATTATGTATATATAAAAAACAATACAAAATGTATTATGGAAAATGGTATTGAATTATTCATATTAGTCATATGGGTTTAGTCAAATTATAATGAATATGACATGTAGACATAGAAAAGAAATATTAAACATGGGCTTAGTAAATTTTCATGCTTAATGACCGTTAACATAATGAGCCTTTGAAGGCTTAGTCAATAGTCAAAGACATGATCTTAAAATCCCGATACTTTTGATATTTTACGAGTAAATAGAAAATGTTATCTCACAATAACAACACCAAAAATCCTAAGTCTCTCAAAATAAATTGTCGGCATAACCATTTTTAATCAAAACATAAAAGCAAGATAAACGGGGGTTAGAGAATTAAGTTTTCAAGTTAAATTTGTGCTCCTATTCGTTGGCTTCATGTTCTTGGTTGTGTTGGGTTCGTATTTGTGTTCAGTACTTATATTAAAGGTAACACTAAAGCCTTAATCATATGTCTATATTGAAAAAGTAGTTATGAAATCTCTTAGTCAAAATACTAGCGATGCAACTTTTAAACGAAACTAAAAAGAAAATGATTCTTGGCTATATTGGTGAAAGAGACGTAGTCATTTGAGTCTAATATCACATATCTGATCTCTTGTTTTCTAAAACTACTTTTACATTGGACCTTTATTTTGACATGGAACTACTATTGTATATTTTGTATACCAGATTTATAATTAAGCTTGCGTAGCTCTTTTATAATCGAGCTGTAAATGTAATACTAAAAGACATATTTACAAATGAAAATATAATATGTAACGCAAGTCAAATATGATATGGATGTAAACTTTCTGTCAAGAAAACTTTAAAGCAATGGTTTCTTGTATATAAACGTTTGTAATCTTTTGGATTTCAAAACAAAATAATTTTCATAAACGATCAATTTAGAATTAAGAGAAAACATGGAAAATGATTATAACATGTATAAAGTGACAGTTACATAATATGTATATAATATAGGCATGATAAAACAAGGACTTAACATTGATAATGATTATTAGATGCATAGATTTGTTCAAAGAAGTTAAGGTTGGACTAGATAAGGCTTTGAAATAGTTCGACTGTAACGAGTAAGATACTGATATCTGATCTTATTCTTTTATTTGCGAATATGATCGTACGGATTCTTAACTAGTATGCCTAATTATGCCTTTGCTTGACCATTGATCCATCAATATTCTATTGTTCAAAATGATCTTTTGTGACATTTTGTTGGTACCTCATTATTATAACGACTCCTTCGATTCATTGTTATTGACATATTGTTATTGCTTCATTGTCATTGGACCCTATCGTTATTAAACCTTATTGATCGATATTGTGAATTTAAACCTGGGTATTTGAGGTATTAACTAGCCATGGCGGTACCATGGCCGCGTCATTGTGGCACCATCGGCGTGACACTATCTGTGGCGGTGTTATTATTCCACGGTGTCTCCTCATTGTTGGTGGTATAAGGGATTTTTAGGAGGCGTATTGGTCGACCATAGGTATATTGTTTAGATATTATTGTGGATGGAGGTGGGTGCCCAACACCTCATCCGCCATTGCTACTACATATGGATCTGCAATCCGGTGTGGAGGCCCTTGTGGCTCTTACTAATTTATTGTACAATGTATTGAGCTCTACCTCATTGAAACCTTACCCATTGAGTTTATGTATTTAATTGTGTTATTGAACTTACCTCATTAATATGTCATTGTTGTGATTCTAAGTTTATTGGTTAAACCATTCCTTTGAATTCAAATAATTGTTTATGATCAAATATGTTTTGTTTGTTTCGTATTACTTTTATTTTGTATCCGCGAACTGAGCTTTTTGCTCAGCAGTATTCTTTTTCCATGCGGTAGGTAATCAGAGTTTGGGACTTAGAGATTGAGAGCTTGTACAAGTGTCATGGAGTCTAAGAGATATAATATTTTGGCCTATTTAGTTTTTTCTAGAATAAATTTGTAGCAGAAGTTTGTAATGCCATTTTTTGTTTGAATTATTGGGAAATTTTATTTTATTTCTTTATTTGAGATCTCATTAGACTTAGTCTGTTGCTCTATTTATGTATCGTTTGTGTAGCCTTCAATTCCTTTAGAATTAGGGTGTTATAGAGATGGTATCAGAGCTATAGGCTTCGACCTATAGTAATTAAGTTAGGACCTGTGATGATTGGATATAGACGTCGACTTGCAGTACTTAAGTTATGAAATGTGATGATTTCATCTAGGTTTCCACATGTAGTACTTAAGTTATTACCTGTGAGGATTAGAACGAGGCTTTGACCTATAATATCTAAGTTATGGCATGTGAGCGTTGGTTTAGGCTTCGATAGTACTTTAGTTTAAATTAAGACTTTTGAGGATTGGGTAGAACATGGGATTTGATTTTCATTTTCGCGTCACTCTTCTGTATTTTTTATTAGTTTTGATTGTTCTCATATGTGCAATTTTCATGCTTAATGACTGTTAACATAATGAGCCTTTGAAGGCTTAGTCAATAGTCAAAGACATGATTTCAAAATCCCGATACTTTTGATATTTTACGAGTAACTAGAAAATGTTATCTCACAATAACAACACCAAAAATCCTAAGTCTCTCAAAATAAATTGCCGGCATAACCATTCTTAATCAAAACATAAAAGCAAGATAAATGAAGGTTAGAGAATTGACTTTTCAGGTTAAATTTGTGCTCCTATTCGTTGGCTTCATGTTCTTGGTTGTGTTGGGTTCGTATTTGTGTTCAGTACTTATATTAAAGGTAACACTAAAGCCTTAATCATATGTCTATATTGAAAAAGTAGTTATGAAATCTCTTAGTCAAAATACTAGCTATGCAACTTTAAAACGAAACTAAAAAGAAAATGATTCTTGGCTATATTGGTGAAAGAGACGTAGTCATTTGAGTCTAATATCACATATCTGATCTCTTGTTTTCTAAACCTACTTTTACATTGGTCCTTTATTTTGACATGGAACTACTATTGTATATTTTGTATGCCAGATTTATAATTAAGCCTACGTAGCTCTTTTATAATCGAGCTGTAAATGTAATACTAAAAGACATATTTACAAATGAAAATATAATATGTATCGCAAGTCAAATATGATATGGATGTAAACGTTCTGTCAACAAAACTTTAAAGCAATGGTTTCTTGTATATAAATGTTTGTAATCTTTTGGATTTCAAAACAAAATAATTTTCATAAACGATCAATTTAGAATTAAGAGAAAACATGGAAAATGATTATAACATTTATAAAGTGACAGTTACATAATACGTATATAATATAGGCATGATAAAACAAGGACTTAACATTGATAATGATTATTAGATGCATAGATTTGTTCGAAGAAGTTAAGGTTGGACTAGATAAGGCTTTGAAGTAGTTCGACTGTGACGCGTAAGGTACTGATATCTGACCTTATTCTTTTATTTGCAAATATGATCGTACGGATTCTTAACTAGTACGCCTAATTATGCCTTCGCTTGACCATTGATCCATCGCTATTCCATTGTTTGAAATGATCTTTTGTGACATATTGTTGGTACCTCATTATTATAATGACTCCTTCGATTCATTGTTATTGCTTCATTGTCATTAGACCCTATCGTTATTGAACTTTATTGATCGATATTGTGACTTTAAACGTGGGTATTTGAGCTATTAACTAGCCATGGAGGTACCATGGCCGCGTCATTGTGGCACAAATGGCGTGAAACTATCTGTGGTGGTGTGATTAGTCCACGGTGTCTCCTCATTGTTGGTGGTATAAGGGATTTTTAGGAGGCGTATTGGTCGACCATAGGTATATTATTTTGATATTATTGTGGATGGAGGCGAGTGCCCAACACCTCATCCACCATTACTGCTACATGTAGATATGCAGTCCTGTGTGGAGGCCTTTGTGGCTCTTATTGATTTATTATATATTGTATTGAGCTCTACCCCTATTGAAACCTTACCCATTGAGTTTATGTATTAAATTGCATTATTGAACTTACCTCATTAATATGTCATCGTTGTGATTCTAAATTTATTAGTTAAACCTTTTGTTTGAATCCGAATAATTGTTTATGATCAAATATGTTTCGTTTGTTTCGTATTACTTTTATTTTGTATTTGCGAACTGAGATTTTTGCTCAGTCGCATTTTCTTTTCATGTGGCAGGTAATCAGGGTTTAGGACTCATAGATTGAGAGCTGGTACAAGTGGCATAGAGTCTTAGAGATATAATATTTTGGCATATTTAGTTTCTCTAGAATAAATTTGTAGCAGAAGTTTGTAATGCCATTTTTAGTTTGAATTATTGGGAAAACTTATTTTATTTCTTTATTGGAGATCTCACTAGACTTAGTCTTTTGCTATGTTTATGTATCGTTTGTGTAGCCTTCAGTTCCTTTGGAATTGGGGTGTTACACACAATGCCACCATTAGCATTCACATAGACAGTGGCGCAAACGCACGACCCACTCTTAAAATCCTCATCCTAACCCACATCCTTAACAACCTTCTTCATATATTCTTGTGTCGACATTACATACCCCTCCTCACCAACCTGAATATCCGTTTGTTTAAGCAGCTTGGCTGCTTGAACAATACCCACAGGACCGGGTTTTATCCTAACTAGCTTTTGGGCTATGGTGAATTTTTCAACACGTGTGCTGCTATAGGGACGAAGAACGGGTGTTAAAATGAGATCGGAGTCATCTATATCAAGATTCAGTTCCCATTGATCATTTTAGTTATTGAGATCGGAATCCATTTTCTTGAACAGGGAGAAAGTGTTGCTGAATTTAGTTGTAACAAAGAAACAAAAATTTTCTGAGAAGTGTTGCTATGTTGGAAGTGTTACAGTGTCAAAAATGAAGGGAAACTTGGAGGGAAGAAAATGGGAGGGAAAATATATTATAAATAATGACGTGGAAAAACAGTTATTGACGTGGCAAGAAGAAAAGTCAACACGATCGGTGTAACACCCCCAAATTGGGTCGCAGCGGAATTATGTCCGGGAGTATTACTTCATAATACCATTGCACAAGACTTGAGAGAACGACCTCTAAATGTGTCGTTTGAAAAGTAATCTTGTATTATTTAGACTCCAATGCACATTAAGTAAGCCAAGCATCTAATTCACTTGAGAAAAACATGCTTAAAAGTGTCAACATAAAGTTGGTGAGTTCATAGATTTAAGTAGATGTAAATGTAAAACCCAAAACTATATATATAGGTTTAGTGTGTTACAAGTCCCGCTCACACAAGACTTGCAACGCATAAACTTACATATATAGGTTTTCTTAAAATGTATAGACACAAACCATACAAAATGCGTTTATTAAAATGTTGAAATCCGAGATTTGTAAAGTGTGCGTGACCATTTCAATCCTTATAATAGCCACTAAAATTGTAAGTATAATGTTGGACTGCAATGTTTTCAAAGAGTATGATAATTTTAATGAGCATAATGTCCCATAATGTTTCAAGTGTGTATTGCATAGATGCAACATAAAGCGTGATTACGATTATTCCCCTAAGTTCATAAAACTGCGACGTAGACGTATAAGTATGCCACTTTATTCAAGGCACGGTAAAAGTTCATGTGTATGTCATGCTGGCCCTGAGGCTCCAAGCCAGTCATGATCCGACATGGTATAACGTTCGTTAGTTCGATCTTGAACTAGTGAGAGCTAATCACCCGAACAGGGGTTGTCAATCCCCAATAGATCTATTTTATAACACTCGCGCTTACCCTCCAAGTAATTAACAGTTCATGCAACCTAAGCTAATCCGTAATCATTTGAATGAAAGTAAACTTGTTGCGTCCATAAGTAAAGTCAGTATGTAAACGAGTTTGTAATCAACCATGTAAATGAGTTTGTAATGCGTATGTAAACAGTTTTTTAAATATGTATGTAAACGAGTAGATAATCCAGTTGTAAATGAAATCAAGTATGTAAACAAGTATGTAAAAGAGATTGTAACCGGATATGTAAACAAGTTGTGACGAGCATGTATTCTCTCCCGAGATTTGTAAAGTAATTATAAAACAAGTGAAAGAGGGGCTATAAACTCACCGCTAGTGAAAGTAGTGATTATCGCGAAATCGACAGAGTAATCGTCACAAACGATCTGAAATGCAACCTAATTAATTATAGGTCGTATAAGTATAATGTATTTAATATAAATATGACATCACAAGTTATATAGTTACACCACCACCTAATAGCTTTTGTTTCATTTAAAAAGTCGAAACAATATTTAAATCGTAATTGTTAAATAATTGACTACGCATTTGTATCCGTAAAATAAAATGTTATCTTTGTCCAACAATGTATTATTTGTTAATAATACAAGATTTAATATTTTTATTGATTATATAATGATATTATATAATTAGTTTAATTGTTTTATAAAAATATTGTACAAAAGTAAAAATAGTGCATAAGGTTTTATAAACCTTATATCTTTATCGTTTTAACTCCGTTTTACATGTTATTTATACCCGTGGCTTCGTATTAAGAAAATCTATCAAAATATTATATTTATAATATTTTAGCTACTGATGAACAGTAACTTTTACTGTTTTTATAAAATATATAAAACTACTTTTATATATTTAATTATCGTAAACTCGTAAATGTCATAACTCATTCGTTATAGATCCGTTTCGCGTGTTCTTTATTTGTATGGAATCGTAATTAAAATTTCTATCCAAGTAAAATATTTCCCAAAAACTTACTGTTATGAACAGTAGTTGATTTTATAAAATAAGTTTTATAAAAACACTTTTACGTATTTAATTATCGTAATCTTGTAAATGTCATAACTTCTTCGTTATAGCTCGGTTTTTCGAGTTCTTTATATGCCTACGATCCTTATAACGTGTACTATTCTATAAAAATGATTCCATTATTTTAAAAAATTGAATTCTAACAGAAGGTATAAAAATTTAATATAAATATGACATCAAAAGGTTATCTAGTTATCAACACCACCTAATTGCTTTTGTTTCATTTTTACTATAATGTAAGTCGCGAAACCAAATATTTAAATCGTTATAAATTGTTATTAATAATTGATCTACGCATTGGTCGAATTTGTTTATCCGTTATAAATAAAATGTTTTTTTGTCCTAACCAATGTATTTATTTGTTAATTATTACAAGATTTAACTGTCTTTTATTGATTATTAATTAGTTTAAATTGTTTTATTAAAAATATTTGTACTAAAAGGTAAAAAATAGTTTGCATTAAGGTTTTTATAAACCTTTTATTTCTTTTTAGTTTTTTTTTTAAAACTCCGTTTTACATGTTATTTATAACCGTGGCTTCGTAATTCAAGAAAAATCATGTCAAATATAATATGTATCAATTATTTTAGCTTAATAGATGGATACAGTAACTTTTACTGTTTTATATTAAAATTTATAAAAAATACTATATGTTATTTAATTATTGTAAACTCGTTTCTAAATGCTCATAACTCATTCTTTATAGATTCGTTTCGCGTGTTCTTTTTTTGTATGGATTAGTTAAATTATTATTTCTATCCAAGTAAAATATTTCCCCTAACACTTAATGTTATGAACAGTAGTTGATTTTTTTAAATTAAAGTTTTTAAATACGTATTTTACGTATTTAATTATCGTAATCTTGTAAATGTCATAACTTCTTCGTTATAGCTCGGTTTTTCGAGTTCCTTATATGCTTGGATTCCTTATAAAATGTACTATTTTATACAGTAGGTTTTACATATTTATAAAATTCGAATTTAATCAGTAGCATCAAAACAGTCCGAGTATATATTTAAAGTGTATAAATTAGTTTTTATAAATCATTACTTGATTAATTTGTACAAGTCATCTAATTTACTTTATACCATATGTCTTACATATTTTAGGGTCCTTATATTCATGTCCATAATGATTGTCCAAGTAAAGTCCTCATGATCTTTTATTTATAAACTTGTATAAATAAACTTTTAATGATTTAATTTATAAACTAAATCTATAAATTAAATAACACTTATATAAAGTGTGTTCTTATGTTTTATCATGTTTTAACAACATCTTAGCATATGAAAAATATAAATTTGAATTCAAGTATATGTCCATTTATTTTATAAACTCATAAAATAAACCTAGGTGGTGTTTAACATATATAACAAGCATGTACACATAATTAAATGAATGAATGGGAATGTTAAACTTTAAATGGACCTTATAGAAGTGAAGTAGGATGATGAACACAAGCTTACACTTAAGCTTAAACCCAATAAATCAAACCCAAGATCCAAACCCTAATGAGAAAACCCTAACTTCTTCTTGCTTACAACCCTTGTTATACCAAAACCCAAGCTTCCAAATCAATCCTAAACACCTTAGATGTAACTTCCAAGAATGCTAGTATGCTTGTACCTTGCTAGAATCAAAAACTAAATGGTATCCTAAAGACTCAAATTGAGTCGTGGGTTGATAGGGGAAAAATAAGAGAGAAATTTTGATTTGTTACTTGTGAAATGTGTGTGTTAATAATAACTTGGGACCTTACTTTTATAGCAACTAGGAATGTATAAAACTACCTTAGTGAGACTTGGTTTAGTGAGATGGTTTTGGTACAAAGTGTAAGAGTTTGATGTGCCAATTACTAGTAAGTTATGATTAAGGTACATGAGATTAGACAATTACTTGAAGTATGTGATTTAGGGTACATCTTGTGGGGTTAAGAAGTGTACATGTGAAGTTTGAATTTATCATGTGTATGTGTTTAAGTATATCCGGCCCCAATGACTTATTTGTTGATAAAATGATTAAATTTTGTGTATTGGGTATAAATGTAGGTATTTGTTTGAGTATAGATAGGTATTGGTGCTTCCGGGTATGCCTAAACGTAATTTGTTGCGAAACGTAAGCGTTTTACATAACCAAGAAAAATAAAATATGAAAAGTTATAAATTATCCTCAAAATAACTTTATAATACTTGATTGACGTAAACTTTTATTTGTTTGGTATCCGTTTATGTTGAATGATGATTTTTAGTTTACGCGATTTAACTATACGATAAAAATTAAAAGCAAACGCGCAAAAGTTTAAAATAAATAGTTGAGTATTTATTGACGTAACAAGACGTGAAAATGCGGATTGTTACAGTCTCCCCGTGTTTAAAGAATTTCGTCCCGAAATTCAGGTTGAGTTGCCTTCCGGAATGGTGTTGGTGAAGAGGTGTGGGTTTCAATTCCTTGTATATACCACTTAAGGTTTTTCATCCTCGACGGTTTCCTCCTTAATTGCCTCAACTTAAACGTTCAAGTTTCAAATTTATTTTGATGACTAAGGTTTGAATCCTAGTGGTCTTATTCGTTCCTTTCGGCTTAAAGTGTTAGTTATAACATTCTCCTTTCCAGGGTGATAATAGATTTTACCTATGATGGTGTTCCCAATACTAACTTCTATAACATTGCGTCGACGTTGAATGGGTGATTTAGTAAATTCCTTAATGGCGAGCAATTTGATGGTGAATTGTCCTAGGGCGACTAGTGATGTGTCTCGACTTTTCGGCATATGATTTAGCGTAAGATGATGTCGACTTCCAACAGTGAGATGGCGTAAGGGTCTACTTAGTTGCTATGAGTACTAATTTAGTTTTCTGTGACAAACACGTTTATATGAATAAGTACACAAAACTTGACATACATAGGAAATTAGTTGCTGACAAAAGTTTTATGGTGACTATTCTCAGCATGGCATGGTACTTCTGAATTATACGTAGGTGATCAGGCTATGTATATTTGAGGTCTAACAATGCGATGCTTATTTTCGTCAAAATATTGTTATGTATAAAGAAGTATCAAAAAAATTTATAAGACGATAAAATGATTCACAAGGTGGATGTAAGGTTGTTCATAGGATGATAATAAAATGGTTTACGAGAAACCGTAAGATGGTTTGCAAGACAGTAGTTAAATAGCTCATGGGGTGATAGTAAAATAATTTATGTGATGAAAATGAAATGGTTTCATAGAGTAAGAACAAGATGATTCATAAGGTGATAGTAACGTGGTTTTTGAGATGATTACAAAGTAGTATATAAGATGATAGTGACTTGGTTTATAAAATAATAGCAACTCCGTTTATAAATGATAGCAAAATGATTTATGAGATGGAAACATATTAGTTCATAACATGGTAGAGAGTTGTTTTATGATAGTAAATTAGTTTATGAAATACTAGGGAGACAGTTTAGCAAAAACTTTCATGAGGTGATGGTAAAACAGTTTTCATTGTGATAAGTCAATAGGTAGTAGCAAAATGGTTTATAAAATGATGGTTTATCAATCGATAGTAAAATGGTTATTAATGACATCGACTTTGTTTATGAGACGATACTAAAATTGTTTATGAGGTGGTATCAAAATAGTTTTCGAGGGAATCACGTGATAGTTCATATTGTAATAGTAAGGAGTTTATGATGTAGTAACAAATTGTTTGTGAATTGATAACAAAATAGTTTGTAAATTTACCATGGAAACAATTTATGGAAGATAACGAAATAGTTATTATGTGGTAGTGAAATGGCTCATAAGAGGTTGTAAAATGTTTAAAGGACTATAATAGTTTAAGGAGTAGCTTGCATAAGTGATTAGAGAGTTAAAGTAAAATCGACGAAGTTTTCATGACACATGAGTTTGATAAATAATTTAAAATCATACACATAGTACAACGAACATGTAAAAGGAAGTATAACGTGAATTTCTTAGAGGAAATAAAGTCTATGATGGTTCCAACTTAGGTTTCACTAGGTAAGACGGGTCACAAGATGACGTAGGTGTTTCAACAGTATAAGGCGGGTGTTCAAACTTAAAGTTGAATGGTAAGGTAACTAATGGAATTTGCGGACTGTGATATGTTTCAATGTTATGTAAACGGTATTATGTAAAATCATAAAAAGTTTCAAAGACCATCGTGTCATTCACAATGTCTTGAGAAAGTCTTAGTATTTATATAAATAATTTCTATATAAAACACGTGTAAAATATTCGCAAGAGAAGGTAAGTATACATACATATATATATATACGTAAGCAAGTAGCGTGTATGCACATTGAAAAAGTTTGATGTGATGTAATGTTTGTAAAAACGGTTATAGTCTAGGTAAAATATGCAACCTAGTTCTCTATAACCTTGGCTCTGAATACCAATCTGTAACACCCCCAAAATGGGTCGCAGCGGAATAATGTCTGGGAGCGTTACTTCATAATACCATTGCACAAGACTTGAGAGAACGACCTCTAAATGTGTCGTTTGAAAAGTAATCTTGTATTATTTAGACTCCAATGCACATCAAGTAAGCCAAGCATCTAATTCACCTGAGAAAAACATGCTTAAAAGTGTCAACATAAAGTTGGTGAGTTCATAGGTTTAAGTAGATGTAAATGTAAAACCCAAAACTATATATATAGGTTTACTGTGTTACAAGTCCCGCCCATACAAGACTTGCAACGCATAAACTTACATATATAGGTTTTCTTAAAATGTATAGACACAAACCATACAAAATGCGTTTATTAAAATGTTGAAATCTGAGATTTGTAAAGTGTGCGTGACCATTTCAATCCTTATAATAGCCACCAAAATTGTAAGTATAATGTTGGACCGCAATGTTTTCAAAGAGTATGATAATTGTAATGAGCATAATGTCCCATAATGTTTCAAGTGTGTATTGCCTAGATGCAACATAAAGTGTGATTACGATTATTCCCCTAAGTTCATGAAACTGCGACGTAGACGTATCAGTATGCCACTTTATTCAAGGCACGGTAAAAGTTCATGTGTATGTCATGCTGGCCCTGAGGCTCCAAGCCAGTCGTGATCCGACATGGTATAACGTTCGTTAGTTCGATCTCGAACTAGTGAGAGCTAATCACCCGAACAGGGGTTGTCAATCCCCAATAGATCTATTTTATAACACTCGCGCTTACCCTCCAAGTAATTAACAGTTCATGCAACCTAAGCTAATCCGTAATCATTTGAATGAAAGTAAACTTGTTGTGTCCATAAGTAAAGTGAGTATGTAAACGAGTTTGTAATCAACCATGTAAATGAGTTTGTAATGCTTATGTAAACAGTTTTTTAAATATGTATGTAAACGAGTAGATAATCCAGTTGTAAATGAAATCTAGTATGTAAACAAGTATGTAAAAGAAATTGTCACCGGATATGTAAACAAGTTGTAACGAGCATGTATTCTCTCCCGAGATTTGTAAAGTAATTATAAAACAAGCGAAAGAGGGGCTATAAACTCACCTCTAGTGAAAGTAGTGATTATCGCGAAATCGACAGAGTAATTGTCACAAACGATCCGGAATGCAACCTAATTAATTATAGGTCGTATAAGTATAATGTATTTAATATAAATATGACATCACAAGTTATATAATTACACCACCACCTAATAGCTTTTGTTTCATTTAAAAAGTCGAAACAATATTTAAATCGTAATTGTTAAATAATTGACTACGCATTTGTATCCGTAAAATAAAATGTTATATTTGTCCAAAAATGTTTTATTTGTTAATAATACAAGATTTAATATTTTTATTGATTATATAATTATATTATATAATTAGTTTAATTGTTTTAAAAAAATATCGTACAAAAGTAAAAATAGTGCATAAGGTTTTATAAACCTTATATCTTTATCGTTTTAACTATGTTTTACATGTTATTTATACATGTGGCTTCGTATTAAGAAAATCTATCCAAATATTATAAATATAATATTTTAGCTACTGATGAACAGTAACTTTTACTGTTTTTATAAAATATATAAAACTACTTTTATATATTTAATTATCGTAAACTCGTAAATGTCATAACTCATTCGTTATAGATCCGTTTCGCGTGTTCTTTATTTGAATGGAATCGTAATTAAAATTTCTATCCAAGTAAAATATTTCCCAAAAACTTACTGTTAAGAACAGTAGTTGATTTTATAAAATAAGTTTTATAAAAACACTTTTACGTATTTAATTATCGTAATCTTGTAAATGTCATAACTTCTTCGTTATAGCTCGGTTTTTCGGGTTCCTTATATGCTTGGATTCCTTATAAAATGTACTATTTTATACAGTAGGTTTGATATATTTATAAAATTCGAATTTAATTAGTAGCATCAAAACAGTCTGAGTATATATTTAAAGTGTATAAATTAGTTTTTATAAATCATTACTTGATTAATTTGTACAGGTCATCTAATTTACTTTATACCATATGTCTTACATATTTTAGGGTCCTTATATTCATGTCCATAATGATTGTCCAAGTAAATTCCTCATGATCTTTTATTTATAAACTTGTATAAATAAACTTTCAATGATTTAATTTATAAACTAAATCTATAAATTAAATAACACTTATATAAAGTGTGTTCTTATGTTTTATCATGTTTTAACAACATCTTAGCATATGAAAAATATAATTTTGAATTTAAGTATATATCCATTTATTTTATAAACTCATAAAATAAACCTAGGTTGTGTTTAACATATATAACAAGCATGTACACATAATTAAATGAATGAATGGGAATGTTAAACTTTAAATGGACCATATAGAAGTGAAGTAGGATGATGAACACAAGCTTACACTTAAGCTTAAACCCAATAAATCAAACCCAAGATCCAAACCTTAATGAGAAAACCCTAACTTCTTCTTGCTTACAACCATTGTTATACCAAAACCCAAGCTTCCAAATCAATCCCAAACACCTTAGATGTAACTACTAAGAATACTAGTATGATTGTATCTTGCTAGAATAAAAAACTAAATGGTATCCTAAAGACTCAAATTGAGCCGTGGGTTAATAGGGGGAAAACAAGAGAGAAATTTGATTTGTTACTTGTGAAATATGTGTGTTAATAATAACTTGGGACCTTAAATTTATAGCAACTAGGAATGTATAAAACTACCTTAGTGAGACATGGTTTAGTGAGATAGTTTTGGTACAAAGTGTAAGAGTTTGATGTGCCAATTACTAGTAAGTTGTGATTAAGGTACATGAGATTAGACAATTACTTGAAGTATGTGATTTAGGGTACATCTTGTGGGGTTAAGCAGTGTACATGTAAAGTTTGAATTTATCATGTGTATATGTTTAAGTATATCCAGCCCCAATGACTTATTTGTTGATAAAATGATTAAATTTTGTGTATTGGGTATAAATGTGAGTATTTGTTTGAGTATAGATAGGTATTGGTGCTTCCGGGTATGCCTAAACGTAATTTATTACAAAACGTAAGCGTTTTACGTAACCAATAAAAATAAAATATGAAAAGTTATAAATTATCCAAAAAATAACTTTATAATACTTGCTTGACGTAAACTTTCATTTGTTTGGTGTCCGTTTACGTTGAATGATGATTTTTATTTTACGCGATTTAACTATACGTTAAAAATTAAAAGCAAACGTGCAAAAGTTTAAAATAAATAGTTGAGTGTTTATTGACGTAACAAGACGTGAAAATGCAGATTGTTACAATCGGTTTGACCGGTAACAAATGGAAAAATACCGGCTACTAGCGGGTTTGGTGGTTAACAATGATATTAAAATTAGTACATAGTTCATAATGAGACAATGAAAATAGAAGTTGTTCGTAAATGGTGTTTACCCATAATAAATCTATGTCTAACTGCACATGCTTTATGTTTTAACATTGATTTTTCTATTACTAAAACATATTTTATACTTGTATAATGAGACATTATTTTGATGTTTTGCTTACTTACATGTGTGAAGTGTTTAATCGGAAGATATTGAGAGGTAGACACGAACCCATTATTACTGCTTTAGAATACACTAAAAAATACTATATAAAAGGAATATTTAATGTTTTGAATGTAATTGATAATACTCATGGGCCAGTAACACCAAATGCTTCTAAGATGTTACACTCTTCTATGGAATGAAGGATAATGGGGAGAAGAGTGTTTTGTGAATGTTGTAACTAGGGATTGTACTTGTAAAAGATGAGAGATTATAGGTATGCCATGCAAAACATGATGTTGCTACCAATTGGTATATGTCATTGAAATAAAATCAAATAGGATATGTAGAATCATAAGCCCATCCATGTTACTGGCTTAAGACTTGACACGAAACATACAAATACACTATCGAGCCCATAAATGAAAATGAAGATTAGGAAAAGTCAACTGTGCCCACAAGCATTCTTCTGCCTAAACATCATAAACCAAAAGGTAGACCAAAAAAGAAATGAACTAGGACAACTACTGAAAATGATGATATTGGTAAAGATAGTATGTTGTCAAAGTCTTCTAGGAGTGTAGTTTGTGGGTTTGTGGCAATGTAGGACACAACAATGAAAAATGTATTGAGCAAGGAAGTGTAAGTGGAAGTTAAGTTAGTAGAAGTCGGTCTCAATAAACATGTTCATGTTCTCAACCAAGTTTTGCATCAAAGAAAAAGACACAGGTTAAAACAAATAAGGTTGTAGGAAATAAACAAGCTCAAGGTCATACTGGTGCTGAATCTAGAAGTCATGTTGAAATAACTGGTGATCAATCTGGAAGTCAAGTTCAAGAAATTGTGTTTCCATCTCATTCTCAATCTTACAGTGAAGCTCAAGCAATCGTGTTTCCATCTCATAGTCAAGTTTAATCAAGTTTGGTTCAAACTCAATTTGCAAGTCAAGTGCATGATGGTTCAAGTGTGACTACAAAACGAATATGGACTAAGAAGAAGATTTTAGCAACGAAAATGGACTCACCATAGGTCATATGTGTGAAGTATTTAAAAGACAATATTTTCATCTAATATGTATTTTCTTAAACAATATGTGTACTCTTAAAACAATGTTTACTAACATACCTTTGCATATGAAATGAAATAAATGGGTTACTTGCTACATTTACATTATCTTATTGTGGCAAAAACAAGTATATATATAATCTAAAAATGTAACAAGGGTACACTTGCAATATCTTACATATGAAACTGACATAGTTAATAAACAAAACACTAACTTATACTACCATTTGGTTAAAAAGTCAAACTATTACAATATCTCATAACCTACAAAGTTCTCCCCACTATAAACCACAAAACGCAAAATATGACTTTAAAAGTCAAACTTCTCCGAACACATCAACACAAGCTACTTAGATAAATAAACCATAAAGTGATAGAGAAAAAAGACAAGTCCAAGTAAAAATGTTCTACCACATCCAAACAAGCTCCTTTAGTGTATGCAAGTCCGTTTAACATGCTTGCAATGCTGCTTCTTTTTCATTGTTGACCCTCAATGAACCTGGAATGATCATTGTAGACCTAGCACACATAATAGGGTTAAACCACACAACATAATGACAAGATGAACCCTAAATTAAAAGCGGAAATTTTAGCTAATAAATAAAACACACTATTGTTACTCTACACTAACAACTTGAAATATAAACATCAAACATTATAAAATCCACTTACCGGTTGTAGGCAAGTGTAACACCCCTAAATAGGGTCACAACAGAATAAAGGTCTGGGAGCGTTACATCATAGATCAATAGCACAAGATATGAGAACGACCTCTAAATGAGTCGTTTAAAAAACTGATACATTGGAATAACTGAAATTGTTTGTTACAAAAGCACAACGGCTTAACATGTTCACTTGTAAATGTAAAGATTTTAAAACATAACAATATCCCCAAAATGTAATGCTTCTAAATCTTTATGCAATGACATCCAAAATAAAGACCACCAATGTATCCTTGACTTGCACCTTATTAACCTGAGAAAAACATGCTTTAAAACGTCAATATAAAGTTGGTGAATTCACAGGTTTAAGTAATGTATAAAGTAGGACCGCAAGATTTCAAAGTGCATGACTATGGTAACACATACAATATCACAAAAACGTAATTACGATTCCCTAAGCTCATGACACTGAAGCTACGACATATATGTATTGCAATTTAATGCCATCAATGTACCCATGTAGATGTTCAACCCGCAACATCCCAAATCTGATATGGTATACGTCTGTTGGCTCAATCTGACAAACCTAGTGAGTGCTACTCACCCGAACGGGGATGTCAATCCCAAATAGATCTATTTATAATACTCACGCTTACACCAAGTAATTGACAGTTCATGATTCATGGGCATAGTGAGTTATAGCTACTTAGGCAAACTTGTAATTTGTTTAAAAGTGTACTTGCGTCCAAATGTAAAACAATGCATGTTTCTCACCCCAACAGTTGTAAATAATTGTAATCGTATAAAAATGGGGCTATGAACTCACTTCAAGTAATGATAACGGATAGTAAGGTAGTGGCACGAAAAACGATGCAAGAGACTTTATTAGCAACCTAAGTAAAAATAATACATATTTACTAAGCAGAAAATATAAAATCAAGTATTTGCAATCTCGTCCCTAGTATGTGCTTGAGTTATATTTAAATAATTACGTTTGAGAAAAATGAGACTTTCGCATTAAGTGGTCAACTTCATCGGTTCAATACTTTCTAAATATAAACATGAAATTTACGATATCGGACTTTTGTAGACTAGGTCACGGGTACTTTAAAAGTTAATTCGGGTCGACTCCCGGTTTGGTCTCTAAATGTGTCAAATAATTAAGTGAAGTAGTAACGTATAACTAATTAAAAGAGTAAAAATATATTTAAGTTTTATGGGTGATAAACTCAGAGTTTTACAATTTAATTATGGATTCGTTAATTGATGATAATGAAATCTGAATGTACTTTTACAATCTTGGACAGGTCCTTTATAACTTTTGTTAATTAAGTTTTAGGTTTCGACGTCGTGTAACGGGTTAAAAATGTGTAAAAAGTGTGAGCACTTGCGTTATATTCAAATCAGAAAGTAAAAACTCTACACGCCATGTGTTTGAAAAAATGTCAACACATGTGCCTAACAGCCATATTTAAATGCTATTTGTGAACTCGTTTCTAGACGAAAAGGGCTAATCTTTCTTCCTATTTAAAGATGGTATATCGTAGTTCAAATAACAGCCTTTGGTTCTCTTTAGCATTAGGTAAAAGTGTCGCAATAACCTGAGAAAAATGCCCCGTTGGCTGTTTTAAAACAAGTGGAAAAATGGCAGTTTCTTTTGTGTAACTTTAGGACCTTCTAACTTCGTCGTTACTTGACGAAAACTAGTGATTCCAGGGGCAAAACGAAGTATTACATGTCCAATTTATAGAACAAACAAAGTTCGATTTTACACTCTACTTCTAGGGGTCGACTCGCATACTCAAAGTCACTCATGTAAGCTGTAATTTTATTATAGACTTAGCATGTGTGTTATCTTGTTACTCTAACTAATAAACCCAAGCTATAAGCTCTATTTTTATAAGCCTACTACTCTTGCATAACTGTGGCCCAGTTCATTAGTTACTTATCAAATTTTATAGAGTCTACTGTTTCATTCGTTAAGAAAAGAAAGTAAACAAAATACGTTTTTGTTTTTTTAACAGTTTTCAAGCACACATTTATGGACACAAGAATCGCATATAATAGGTAAATAACAAGGAGTGATTTTGCTTATAGAAAAGTAGGGACAAACCCCGTAAAGAACTCGACTCAACGAGGAGAATGAATACTCGAATCTCTATACCCTTTGACGTATACAAAACCAAACACCCAAACCCACAACCTGAACTGCGACTGCTTGCACCCTTGTGATCACGAATACGTGCGTTAGCTTGCTGCCTTGATGTTGTCGACCAAACAAGAGATGAAACCAAAAGAACCTAGTTAGGGTTTTCTAGGAATTTAGGGTTTATTATGAATATGATGGTGCGATGTTTGTGTGTTGTATGTGAGTCAAAAACCAGAGATAGAAGAACAAGAAGAACCAAGGTGAAAGAAGTATGATTATAAATCTGGTTGTGTTGTGTTTCTCCGTGTTTTCTCCTTCTGTGTTTGTAAATAAGTAGGTAAGGCCTTTTATACTCAAATAGCAATGCATGTATAGTATTTCATCCTTGAGGTCACATTTTTATGTTAACCCAATTAAGGTAAAGGATTTTTAGGTTTTATCATAGTCAATGTATATGATTTAAAAGGTAATTACTGTTGGTGTTGCGTGGGAATAAGAAACAAGGAAAGCACAGCCAAGATATCACGTGGGTTTTGAGGTATTCATAAAAAGAGATAATGGGCTTTACACAATGGGTATTAGAGTTAAGGTAAGATAGGATCTTGTACATCTTATCCAAGTTGAGAACTTTTACTGATTTATAGAGTTGGGGACTATATGTACACGAGATTTTATCTAGTTTTTAGGAAGTATATTAGTTTCTTGTATTAGATTTATTGTTTAAGTAATTTTATTGTATGTACCATTTAAAAACAAGGGAAGAAATATAAAGACTTGTTTTTGTTTACTTATTAGAATTAAACACTAAGTTGTGGTGAAAAGGAAAAGAATAGAATATACTCGTTTTTGTTAGCTAAGTTGTTGAGAAATTTATAACTAGTTTCTTTAGTTTAAACGTAGTACTAATCATGTTTTTAATTAAGAAGTCTTGATCTAATTTGCAATGTATGAATATGTATAAGTATAAGACCATGTATAGAGTTTTATATGTAGTAGTCTTGATAAGAATTCGATATTAAGGGTAATAGCGGGTATTGGTTGAAGTATTGATGGGTTTACGGCTCCCATGCGTGCATAAATGTGTTTTATTGAGAGACGTAGGCGTTTTACCCGACGAATAAAAAGAATAAAGGTGAAAGTCAATAATTATCTTCGTCACAATTATATAATACTTACTTGACATTAACTTTTATTTGTTGGACGCCCGTTTACGTTGAATGTCGGTTTTTAGTTTACGCGATTTAACTTAACGATGAAAATTAAAAGTAAACGCATAAAAGTCACAAAACAAATAATTGAATATATGGAGTCGTAAAATGACCTGAATAGTGAATTGTTACAGTCTTCCCCCGTTAAAGGAGCCTTGTCTGCAAGGCTTAAGATGCGGCACTTGTCGAGGTGTGGTTTTCGTGAAGAGATGCGAATACTTCTTTCGAAATTGATCTTCACATTCCCATGGGAACTCAGGACCCCTCCTAGAGTTCCATCGAACCTTGATAATTGGAATATGGCTTTGTTTTAGCCGTTTGACCTCATGATCCATGACCTCCACTGATTCCTCAACAAAGTGAAGCTTGTCATCAATATGTATTTCATTTAACGAAATTGCCAATGGCTCGTCGGAGAAACACTTCGTTAAGTTGGATACGTGAAACGTACTATGAACCCTGCTTAATTTTTGTAGAAGTTCGAGTCTATAAGCAACGGTTTCTACTTTTGCTAACACCTTGAAAAGGCCAATATACCTTGGGTTCAACTTCCCCCGTTTGCCAAAACAGATAACCCCTTTCCAAGGCGAAACTTTTAACATAACTCTATCGCCAACTTGAAATTCTAAAGGCTTACATCTCACATCGGCGTAACTCTTCTGGAGATCACGAGTGGCTTGAATTATTTGCTTTATTTGAACAATCTTCTTGGTTGTCTCATGAATAACATCTGGACCGGTTAGCTGAGCGTCTTCGACCTCGGCCCAGCAAACAGGTGATCGACACTTCCGACCATAAAGTGCCTCAAATGGGGCAGCTTTAATGCTAGCATGATAACTATTATTATATGAGAATTCGATCAGCGGTAAGTTCCTTTCCCAACCATTCCCAAAGTCTATCACGCAGGCGCGTAACATATCTTCTAGTGTCTGAATGGTTCTTTCGCTTTGTCTATCGGTCTGTGGATGGTAAGAAGTACTCATATCTAAACGAGTACCCAAAGCCTTTTGATATGCTCTCCAGAAGTTTGACGTGAATCTACAGTCACGGTCATAAATGATTGAGACTAGAATTCCATGTTGTTATCCCACTAGTTTAATCCATTACACAACAATAATTTATACCAAGATGCTAGAATAAGAGAAGAAATTTTAGAGAGAGAAACTAGATTAGAGAGAGAATGGGAAAGTTACAAGTGAAGTGAAATGTAACCAACACCCTTCACCAAGTGTGGTGAAGGGATATTTATACCCATGCCATGCTAGGTGGCTTATGGGCTTGTAACTTGGGTCGGGCTTGGCATAACTTGGGCTTTGAGCCCGAAACACGGACAATATTAGATTACAATCCAAGCCCGTTGAACCCGACTAGCCTATTACAATACAAGACCTATTTTGACTTTCTTAGACCGATAACATTCTTGTTTGACTTAATATAATTAAGGCTAACACATGTCTCGTGACTACTTCCTTCAAGTATAGTCTTGCCAATTTGTCCATAGAGTCGTTTTCCCTCATTGGTAAAAAGTATGCAGACTTAGTAAGACGGTCTATAATTACCCAAATGGTATCATAACCACTTGACGTCCTTGGGAGCTTGGTGACAAAATCTATGGTGATGTTGTCCCATTTCCACCGAGGAATCTCAGGTTGCACCAACCAACCAGATGGTTTTTAGTGTTCAGCTTTAACCTTTAGACACGTCAAACATTTTCTAATATAGGTGGCAATGTCGGCTTTCATGTTTGGCCACCAGTATAATTTCATCATGTCCTGGTACATTTTGTCAGAACCCGGATGAACGGAATATTTTAACTTGTGGGACTCATGCATAATTAAAGTCCTTAGGTTACCATAGCACGGCAACCAACTCCTGTTATTCAAACATAATGTTCCGTCAGCACGCGGCTCCAACTTTTCCTTTAGGAGGTCCTTCCTGATCATACCTCCTACATCTTTAGCTTCACTATTTTCCGGTTTCATTGCTTCTATCTGAGCTTCCAAAATTTTCCTGGGGAGATCCAAACCAATAGTCATAACTAAGGCTCGAACTCGTAATGGCTTAATCCGTTCTTTACGGCTTAAAGCATCAGCCACTACGTTTTCTTTCCCCGGGTGATAATGAATTTCACAATCGTAGTCACTAAGCAACTCCAACCAACGACGTTGCCTCATGTTCAACTCTTTTTTATCAAGAATGTGTTGTAAACTTTTGTGGTCGGTGAACACGGTGCACTTTGTCCCGTACATATAGTATCTCTAAATCTTTTTAGCAAACACTACAGCACCAAGTTCCAATTCATTAGTAGTATAATTCTTCTCATGAATCTTCAATTGTCGTGATGCATAATCAATTACTTTCTCATTTTGCATCAAAACAACACCTAATCCTTTATGTTAAGCGTCGCAATAAACAATAAAGTTCTCAGCTCCTTGAGGTAGAGCTAAGATAGGCACGCTACATAACTTATCCTTCAATGTCTAAAAAGCTGCTTCTTGCTTGTTACCCCATTCAAAGGCAACCTTCTTCTGAGTAAGCTTGGTCATCGGATTAGCAATTTTTGAAAATCCTTTAATGAATCTCCGATAATAACCGGCAGACCTAAAAATTGACGAATCTCTATTGAAGTCTTAGGAGAAGGCCAATCTTTTATGGATTTGATCTGGGTGGGATCCACGTGAATGCCTTGACTATCAATCACGTGGCCGAGAAATTGTACCTTGGGAATCCAAAATTCAGATCTAGAGAATTTAGCATACAACTCCTCCTTTTTTTAGCAACTTTAAGATTAACTTAAGATGCTCATCATGTTCTTCTTTATTCTTCGAGTAGATAAGGATATCATCAATAAAGACAATCACAAATTTATCCAAATATAGCTTGCACACACGATTCATGAGATCCATAAATACTGTCGGTGCGTTCGTCAAGCCAAATGGCATAACTTGAAATTCATAATGACCATAACGAGTTCTAAAAGCGGTCTTCAGGATGTCTTCTTCACGAACTCGCAGTTGGTGATAACCCGATCTTAGGTCGATCTTCGAGTAGACAATCGACCCTTAAAGTTGATTGAATAAATCGTCAATCTTCGGGAGTGGATAACGATATTTCACGGTCAGCTTATTCAATTCCTGATAGTCGATGCACATTCAAAATGATCCATCCTTCTTCTTAACAAACAAGACTGGAGCTCCCCAAGGTGAGGAACTGGGTCTTATAAAGCCCCTGTCGGAAAGTTCCTACAGTTGATCTGACAATTCTTTCATCTCGGATGGAGCTAACCGATAAGGTGCTCGTGCTACAGGTGCAGCACCAGGTACCAAATCAATTTAAAATTCCACTTGTCGTACTGGTGGAATGCCCGGCAAGTCTTCGGGAAAAACTTTAGGGAAGTCTCGAACGATTGGTAGGTCTTCAAGTCTCTTCTCCTCTGACTTGTCTTCGGTCTTCTTTATGGTAATATGTGCCAAAAAAACCTGACATCCTTTGAGCAAATACTTTTGGGTCTTGGTGTATGAGATGATGTTTAACCAAGACTCGGGTCCGTTGTTGCTTTTGACACCATGAAAAATTAAAATTTCATTTCCAAAGGGAACACGAACGAGTTTCTCATCACAGACGATTACGGTGTGATATTTTGTTAATCGGTCCATACCACTTATGACATCAAAGCTACCGAGCTCTACGAGCATTATATCAATGTTGAATGGATGATTCATAAAATTTAATGTGCAACCCCTTGTAAGTGTATTAACCTCAATTATTTTACCATCAGCTAACTCGATGTCATAACCATGATTTAGTGTAGTTGGAACGATATCAATCAAATAACTAAATGCAGTAGACACGAAACTCCTATTGGCACCCGTATCAAAAAAGATCAAAGCATAATGGTTGTTTAGGAGAAACGTACCTGTAACAACATTGGAGTTCGGGTTTGTCCCTGTCGTGCCTACATCATAAGCCCTTGCCATACCATTACCATTCCCAGCTTGATTTCCCTTATTCTTGTTTCTCAACTTTGGGCAGTCTTTCTTATAGTGCCCTTGAGCCCCACATTCATAGCAAGCACACCCCGCTGTGTGTTAGTGTTAACAACAGCACCCCTATAATCACGAGCCAGGTGGCCAACCTTTTTGCATTTTTTTACACCTTGGTGCACATTGTCCTTCGTGATGGTAGTTGCATTTGGGGCACAGAGGTTTAGATCATCCGTACGGTTTGTTCTTACCATGCCCAGCGGTATAGGCTCGTGCCACATTATGCCTTTTAAAAGGTTGTTGTTAGTTTTGATTGTTCCTTGAAGTGTCCTCAAATTTCCTCTTGTTTTTAGCTTGGCGTTCAGCCAAAGTACGGATCATTTGATCCATCAGTTCAGTTGCAAACTCAATTGCATCCTGTATCTTCTTTGGCTTAGATGCCATCACACTTTCTTGGATCATGTCGAGAAGACCACCGACATACTTTTCAACCTTATCAGACTCTTCGGGAAACATCCTCCCGCACAACAAAGCCAACTCCTGAAAGCGTTGGGTATAGCTTTCCACATCAGTACCCTTCACTTTCAAATACCAGATTTCAATCTCTAATTTCTTAATCTCTCCTCTGAGTGTCACACCCCCAAATAGGGTCCCGTCCGATTTAGTATCCGGGGGCGTGACGTTCATCGGATATCTCAAGTACAAAGCATAAAGAACGACCTCTAAGGGTATATTTTAAAAATAAACAATGTTGCATAAATTTAAAATAATAATAAGTTTTACATCGATCAAATTTAAAATATTCAAAGTTAAAATGTGGAAGCTTAAATAAGTTCAACAACGGTATTTAAGATAACATAGATGAAATCTGGAAAACTGGTCTGGGCAATTAGACTTCATATAGATCAAGCAACGACATCCATGCTAAGCACCTGAGAAAAACATGCTTAAAACGTCAACATAAAGTTGGTGAATTCATAGGTTTTGTTCAAATGTAATTAATGTGGACCACAAGATTATCAAAACGTATGTGACAGTTATAGGAGATACAACTTCACTTAAAGAGGCATTTACGTTGCACTAAGCTCATGACACCAAAGCTAATACTGATGGATAGCATGTACAATGCTATAAAAGGCTTGCCCTACAGGTGTCCGACCAAAGACCACCTAACTAGTTTCGACATGACATATATCTGTTAGTTCTTAGAAGTCTCGAACTAGTGAGTGCTTCTTACCCGGATAGGGATAAGTAGTCCCAATAGATCTATTTATTCACTTGCGCTCCCTTAACCGGTCCTCCGGTCAAGAAATTAACAGTTCATGATAATTCGGGCAATAGTGGTCTAAACGCTACTTAGGCAACACGTAAACGGAGAATTTCTCACGTATAGTACTTGTGTCTAGTTTTAAAACAAAAAATGTTTCTCACTCCAAGTTATAAAACAATTATTCAAAATAATTTAAAAGTGGAGCTATGAACTCACCTCGATTGGTGAATTGAAGAAGAATAGTCTAGAATAAATCACACGATAACGAACAACGGTTCACAAAGACAACCTATGAAATGAGGGTTTGGTTTAATATCGGAGTAGTAACGAATTTCGGAATAATAGCATAAGCATATACGAGTTAACTTTTGATTTTAAAAAATAAAGTTATCTTTAATTTACAAAATTAACGCTTGTGATCGTATAATAGTAAAAATGTTTTCGTAAGTAAAAAGAGTAAATAATAGTATATATATTAATATTATATACATATAAATGTTTAAGTAAATATATATATATATATATATATATATATATATATATATATATATATATATATATAATAATAAATATACAGTTCGTCACTTTTATTAAAATCCCATACCGTAGTTTTAATCATTGTGCGTTATCAAAATTATAATAAGTATATAATTATAAATATTTCGGCATGACCCGTTCGTGTTTACATGTTTTCCAAAGTCGTAGACTTTATTTAAAACCATTTTCAAATCACTTTCAATCCTCTTTTCATAATTACAAATTATACATCATTAAATCTCTTATTACTCGCAACGTCCAACATTTGAAATGAGTTAAACGTATAGCGTCGAAGTCGTCACACTAATTAAAAAGATATCACAAACTAATTCAATAATCTACGAAAACCGTAGCTTTAATGCCTTGGTGAATAGATTTATGTGGTCTTGGCCCGTTAAGTCCAAAAATTATAGTTTACTTAGCATAACGTCCCGATTAAGCAAAACATTAAATATAAACACGCGCATAATAATAAGCTATCAATATAGCTCCCAATAATCCACTCAATAAAATAGCAAACCAAATAAGCTTCAAAATAAGCAGCATGGTGTTGGCCTTGCATGTGGGACGCGGCTATAAGCCCATTAAGCCATATCCGGGCTTATTTATTAAGCCAAATAAGTTTATCGTTTGTCCTTTCAAAATAAGCTAATAAAATATAAGCCAAAATAAAATAAGCTAAACAAACATTTCTTCTTTTTTTCTAGTTTGGGCCGAACCATAATATAAGCCCAATAAGCTCGAAATAATCAAATAAGCTCTCCAAAAGCTTTTATAACATAAGCCGAATATTATAAGCTATAGCATATCATTTTTATTACACGAAAATAACCACGATCACAAACTAATTATTTCCATAATTTCTTTATTTTATTTTTTAACTCATATGTGATAACCCTTTAAGGTTTTATGTATTTTAAAATCCTTGTTTCAACAAAAAAGTTGTACAACTAGCATGTATGCATCAAGATGATAGGAAAAGTACAAGTTATTTGAAGATTAAGAGACTTACAAAAAGAAATTGTTAAAAGGAGATTTTTATTTTTATTGAAAAAAAAAAAATGACTATAAACAACCCAAACATTGTTTAACTAATACCCGAATACAATAAATATCAACCACGAACACAATATCTTCAAAGGTTTTTGATCAAGATTGGAAAATTATGAATGTGTGTATGTTTCTTGGGTGGTTCGAACAATAGAGCATAAAGAGAAGAGAGGAAAACTAAATTTTTAGTGTGTGTGTAATATGAATGAGAAAATGAGAATAATGGTTTATAATAACATGTTTACTTCATACACTAGGTGTGTGTTAGTGTGTGTGCCGTGGGAATGGGACAAAGAAAGAGAGGGGACCAATTTGATCCTCCAATTAGAATTAAGCTAGGACAAAACATGTGATAAGAACTTGTCTTATTGCAATTTGAATTCAAACTTGGTCTCCAAGGGTTATTAAGGTTGTTTGGACTCATGCATGCATGAGGAGCGGACCAAAAATGAGTTTTTAATACTATATGATGCTAGTGCTCCTTATTTGATTTAATTTCAAAGCCTACCATGCATATGCTCATTTTTAAACGAAACACGGTTTACGCAAGTAACGAAACGAATAACGGTATCTCCGAAAATTATGAAATTTTAAATATTGCCATAAAATATAAAAACATGTCTATTGCCAAATACAACAACGTAAGGTGTCCCTGTTCGCTCCCGTGTCGATTTCCTCAATAAAAAGCAGGAAAACTTCCCGTTAAACGAAAAAGTTAAACAAACCTATAAAAAATTCAAACTACTAAAACAAACAGCTAATTATTGATACGGGGAAAAATCGGGGTGTCACATCCTTTCCCCATTAGAAGAGCTTTGTCCTCAAAGCTTACGATTAAGGCTTACGATGTAGCATTCGCCACAGACGTATGAATTGGGAAAAGATGCGGGTATTTCTTTTGCATTTGGTCTTCACGCTCCCAGGGGAACTCAGGACCTCTCCTAGAGTTCCAGTATACCTTCACAATCGGGATACGACTCTGCTTTAGACGTTTGACCTCACGGTCCATAATCTCGACAGGTTCTTCGATGAAGTGCAATTTGTCGTCAACTTGGATCTCATCCAACGGTATAGCAAGGGGTTCGTCAGCCATACATTTCTTCAATTTCGAGACGTGAAACATACTATGAACTCTACTCAACTGCTCTAGGAGTTTAAGTCGATCGGCGACGGTTTTTCCTACTTTACACTGTCTTAAAGGTCCTATATTATCGCGAGGGTGTAAATTTCCCATTTGCCGAAAAGTATCACTTTCTTCCAGGCGATACTTTCCAGCCATGACAAGCTTATCTCCTACTTGAAACTCAAGGGGTTTCCTTCTCATGTTGGCATAACTCTTTTAACGATCACGGGCAGCTTGAATACGGCTCTCGATTTGAACGATCTTCTCAATCGTTTCGTGGATGATCTCTAGGCCAGTGAGCTGACTATCTCCAACTTCAGCCCAGCAGATAGGTGATCGACACTTGCGCCCATACAACACCTCAAACGGAGCAGCCTTAGTGCTGGTATGGTAACTATTGTTATACGAAAATTCTACCAATGGTAAGTGTCTATCCCAACCTTTTCCGAAGTCGAGTACACGGGCACGTAACATGTCCTCCAACGTCTGAATGGTTCTCTCACTCTGACCATTGGTCTCTGGATGGTAAGTTGTACTCATATCCAATTGAGTACCTAATGCTTTATTAAGGGACTTCCAAAAATGTGACTTAAATCTCCCATCACAATCAGAGATGATCAAAACTGGTACTCCATGCCTTGAGACTACTTCCTTCAAGTATTGTCTCGTCAACTTCTCTAATGTGTCATCTCCTCGCATAGGCAAGAAATGAGCAGACTTAGTGAGACAATCAACGATTACCCAAATCGTGTCTTGATCGGCTGCCGTCTTTGGCAACTTAGTCACAAAGTCTATTGTTATGTTCTCCCGTTTCTATTGTGGGATCTTTGGTTGAACCAACAAATCAGACAGTTTCTGATACTCTACCTTAACCTTAGCACACGTTAAACACTTGCTGACATAGGTGGCAATTTCCGCTTTCATGTTTGGCCACCAATACAACTTCTTCATGTCTTGGTACATCTTATCTGATCCAGGGTGGATGGAATACTTTGACTTATGAGACTCATGCATAATCAAAGCCCTTAAATCACCAAAACACGGAATCCAACTTTGATTGTTCAAACATAACGTTCCGTCAACACGGGGTTCTAACTTGTTAATCATGCCATGCAAATCTTCGTTGATGAAGTTCTCTTCTTTCCTAGCTTCCGGTTGAGCACTCAAAATCTGCTTCGGAAGGTTCAAACTAATAGTCATAACTAAGGCCCGAACTCGTAGCAGCTTGCTTTTCTCCTTTCGACTTAGGGCATCAGCCACCACGTTCTCCTTTCTTGGGTGATATCGAATCTCACAGTTGTAGTCGCTTAACAACTCTAACCATCGTCGTTGTCTCATGTTCAACTCTTTCTGATCGAGAATGTGCTACAAACTCTTGTGATCAGTGAACACGATGCACTTTGTACCATACAGATATTGTCTCCACATCTTCGAGGCAAACACTACTGCACCAAGCTCTAGGTCGTGTGTGGTATAGTTCTTCTCATGAACCTTGAGTTGGCAGGATGTGTAAGCTATGACCTTCTCCCTTTGCATTAAAACCACGCCCAACCCTTTATGCGAGGCATCGTAATATACCACGAAGTTCTCACTTCCCTCGGGTAAAGCTAATATCGGCGCACTACACAATTTCTGCTCCAGCAACTGAAACACAACCTCTGCCTTTTCTCCCCAATCAAACTTCATGCTTTTCTGAGTCAACTTTGTCATAGGCCTAGCGATTTTCGAGAAACCTTCGATAAATCGTCGGTAGTAACCGACCAAACCTAGAAACTGACAAATCTCGGTTGGGGTCTTGGGTGACGTCCAATTCTTGATAAACTCAATCTTAGCGGGATCAACGTGAATGCCTTTACTATCAATCACGTGACCGAGAAATTGTACCTTCGACAGCCAAAACTCACACTTCGAAAACTTGGCGTACAACTCCTCCTTTTTAAGTAACCTCATAATTAACTTAAGGTGCCCTTTATGCTCCTTTCTGCTCTTGGAATAGATCAAAATATCATTGATGAATACAATCACGAATCTATCTAGATACGGTTTGCATACCCTATTCATCAAATCCATGAATATTTTTGGTACGTAGTCAAACCAAACGGCATTACTTAGAACTCGTAGTGACCATAGCAAGTCCTAAATGCGGTCTTGGGAATGTCTTCCTCTCAAACTCTTAGTTGGTGATAACCAGATCTCAGATTGATCTTAGAGTAGACTTTTGACCCTTGCAGTTAATCAAACAAGTCATCGATTCTCGGAAGTGGGTATCGGTTCTTTACAGTAAGTCTGTTTAGTTCACGGTAGTCGATACACATCTAAAAAGATCCATCTTTCTTTTTGACAAACAAAACCGGAGCTCCCCAGGGTGAGGAACTAGGTCTTATAAATCCTCTGTCAGAAAGTTCTTTCAACTGAGTGGATAACTCTTACAGTTCAGCTGGTGCTAATCGGTACGGGGCTCGTGCTACAGGTGCAGCACCAGGGACTAAGTCGATTCTGAAATTCAACTTGTCGAGCAGGCGATAGCCCAGGCAAGTCTTCTGGAAAGACTTCCGGAAATTCCCGTACGATCGGCAGGTCCTCAAGCCGCTTCTCCTCCGACTTGTCCTCAGCCTTCTTAGACGTAACTTGGGCTAGATATACTTGACATCCTCTCTCAATATACTTCTAGGTTTTCGTGAACGATATGATATTCAGCTTCGACTTACTTCCGCTGTCATAGTCGTCACCTCGGATTATCAACACTTCATCTCCATAAAGTAAACGGACGACCGTCTCATCACAAACAATCAACGCGTGGTATTTCGCCAACCAATCCATACCGATGATGACGTCGAAACTACCAAGTTCTATGGGCATTAGATCCATGTCGAACGGATGACCTAATAATCCTAACGTACAGCCTCTAAGGACAACATTGGTTTTTGAAATTCTCCCATCGGCAAGTTCTACAGCATAACTAGTGTCTAAAGTGGATGGTGCAACATCAAGAAAAGCACTAAAGGTAAACGACACAAAACTCCTATCGGCTCCCGAATCAAATAACATAGAAGCATGACAGTTATTGAGAAGAAACGTACCCGTGACAACGTTGGAATCAGGGTTTGTTCCTCCTCCACCAATGGAGTAAGCCTTCGCCGTAGCTTCATTACTTCCAGCCTGGTTTCCATTCTTGTTTCCAGTCTTTTTTCTACGGTTCTGATTTCTCAACTTAGGACAATCTTTCCTAAAATGCCCTGACCTTCCACACTCATAACAAATAATACTCGGTTGATTTCCAACTGGGGCTCTCTGAGTGTTTGGAGTAACTGTAGTCGTACAATCCTTAGTTATGTGACAGACTCTCTTACAGTTTCCACATCTCACAGTACACGGCCCTGCATGGTGTATCTTACACTTGCTGCAGTAGGGTAGGGATCCAACATACCCCTTTTTCTCATTGTTCCCAGCCGTGTAAGCTCTTGCCACATTTTGGCCTCCAACATTTTGCCGTTTAAAAACTGATTTCTGTCCATGATTGTCTCTCGTGTTGTTATCCAACCTTCTCTTATTCTCAGTACTTCTAGCATATCCCCTTTAGCTTTTGATCCATTAAGTTGTTGGCAACACGTATTGCATATTGAGGTTTAGTAGGTTCAGCAGCGATCACATTCCCCTGAATATTGTTAGGCAACCCTCCAACAAACCTCTCAACTTTATCCTCCTCAGTTAGGACCATTCTGGTATACAACAACACCAACTCCTGAAATCTCCTGGTATACGCAGTCAAGTCGTTTCCTTTCATATCCAAGTTCCATAACTCGATCTCTATCTTTTGGACCTCGTTCTTGGACAGTACACTTCTGTCATCAATTTCATAAGTTCTGCCTAACTCATGGCATAGACGACCTCAATCCTAATTGTTCTCTTATGGGAGTTCCACCATGTCAATGCACTGTTTAGAAGCGTGCACGAAGCATATTTCACTTGGTACTTCTCTGGACAGTTAATAATGTGGAATACTGTTTCCATCTTCTCGAACCAACGAGTCAACCCAACAACTCCTTCCATTCCATTAAAATTAAGTGACTGGCACTTCAGGAAGTCTTGATATGTGCACTCTCTAGCACGCATAAATCCTCTGAAGTTATAGCCATATTCTCCTCCGTTTTCATTACCATTTCTATTTCCTCCATTTCCATTTCCTCCATTTCCATTTCCTCAATTTCCATTTCCTCCATTTACATTTACTTCGTCTTGTTCACCCTTATTTCCCATAAGGGGTCCAAGGTTTCTGACAGCGTTGCGCACTCTCAATGTTTCTGCCATCTGACGATCGCTTTGCTCGTTGACTCCCTTACGTGTCCTTGACGCTCCAGATCGTGTGTTAGGCATTGTCCTACATCATAAAAACACATAACACGATGAAATTCCGTAGCGATACGAGGTTGTTAACGGGGTTCAAAAATAAAATAACGAGTATTATTATACGAAAATACAAAATCATAATAACTTCATGATAATGCCACGTTTTAGTAATAGTGCAATATGCAATAAGTAATAGAAAATATCATTACGTTGAGAATATCGAACATAAAATGGTAACATTTGATTTCATATCATCAATACAAAATGTTGCAATATTGTTCCAAAATATAGGATTTACAAATCCTTAACAATTAGCCAATATTAGGCATTACGAGTCAATACTAGGATAATCGCGAAACAATCTAAGAACGGTAACCCAAATGCCTCCTGGCATAAGCCTCAAGCCTAGCAATCCTCATACGATCATAGAATCTAAAACGTCAAATCTGTCTCAACTCCCTCTGCACACGCAACTCACTATGCTGAAATCGGGTAACTCTCTGATTCTCAACATCCACAATGTCTCTAAGTCTCATATTATCCCGCTTCAGATCTTGAATCCTCTCCAACATATCAGCACTCTGTTGTCCTGTCGCTACTATCCGATGTCCCTGATCCCTCTGGATACTCTCAATAGCCTAAATACGATGAACCGGAATCTCCTCAGTGTGATCATGGAACCTATGAACCAGATCTCTCAATGTCTCATATGTAACCTCTACAACTCCCTCCTGAGCAGGCTCAGGGATATCATCAGCTACCACTGGGTGAGTAACTCTATCCACTCTAACCTCAACTAGGCCTCTCATACCCATCTCAATCTCCTCTCGATCGATAGCCTTAACTACAACTCTAGCATCAATCCCTCTATCTCTAAGAGCATCCGCATAAGCGAAACACTCATCAATCTTTGCCTGAATCCCGGGGTCAATCTCAATCCCATCGCTCCTCTCAACATCAACATCCATCTCTAAATTAGTCCCTCTAGACCTAGATGGCTCAGTACTCTCATCCTCAAAGTTAACTCCCAATCCAACCTTTCTAGGTACATATGGCTCAAAACTATCCTCTAAACAATCCTCTAAATCCGTAGCTGTCTCAGGACACCTAATCCTCTTAGGTGATGGTAAAAGATCAGCACGTACATAAGACAATGCTCCAAGGGTAGGTGAAGATAACGATACAGATGCAACAAGTGATCTACTCCTCTTGCGAGAAAGGCTCGCATAAGAAGAATCATGAGATGGTCTCTCGAAAATAGCATATGAACGATGAACACTTGGTACCAATGAACATAATCGATGACTAGATCTCGTACCCGATGGTGATGCTGGTAATGATAGATCAGAAGATGAACGACTAGATGCAGAATCAAATAAAGCATTTGTGGAAGAACCCGATAAAGTCTCTGATGATGAACTCGACGATGAACTCGATGATGAATCATCCGAAGAAGAATAGTCAACTGAATGTCTCACGGCAAGACGATAAGTAGGCATTGGTCCAACCCTCTTCCTCGCAGTCATCATGTGTACCGGCCCATTGAGATGGTAGCGGTACGGTCGACCATGAGGGATAGGCTAACCCGGTGCAAGAACCATAACTCGACGTCGAAGTGCACCAGATGCTGTAGGTGACCTCTGAGTAGAAAGGGTAGTCTCAGTGAATAGTGTAACATGGGTCGGTGATGGTGGTGTATCAGGTATATCACTGTCTGAAGAATCATCGGTCGATGAAAGAAACGGTGAATTAGTTGGTAGTTGTGGTATATGATTTGATGACGGATCCTCAGATAGGTCAAACTTCGTATCAGATGCAGGTGAGTAATCAGGTGATGCGGGTGTATAATCTGGTGATGGTGATATAGTATGTAAAACAGTAGGTATCGGTGTGGTATCAATATGGGTAGTAGGTGAAGTCATAGAAAGTATAGTATCAGGAATAGTGGTAGGCATAGTACCGAACAAGATAACTTGTCCAGCAGGTGTCCTCATGCTATCCTCTGATGAATCCGAAGAAACTAAGATAACTGAAATAGCCATGTCCTGCACAAGCAAAAGTTTATATAAATATCATTTATATCAACCATGCATGATGCGACAAGAATGATCAATGGGTAAATGAATGAATGAATGAATGGGTAAATGAGTGCATAAATGAATGAGTGAATGAATAAACCATCTGATGAAGTACCGCGAAAAGAATGCAATATAATTATAGAAATATTAATTATACTTAATATTTAATTACATAGTATTTAATTATGTATACGTACTATGTGTTGATAGAAATAATGCCTAAAAACATTATTAATATTTTTCACATCCTTACGTTTTGATAATCACAAAATATAAAAACGTTCAATGTAAATTAAAACTTAAACAAGTAATTAGTAGTTAATTTTCATTTCGATAATTTAATCACTTAAAGGTGTGAATAAACAAATGCTTAATGCATTTTATGATCAAAGAAATTTTTTATTCAACCTTATAATTTTATAAAATGTTGTAGACATTTTTATAAACATTACAAAACATTTTCTACAATTAAAAGAAATGTTTTATTCAAAATAAACATTTTGAAATTCAAATTTTCGGACCTAAAACGGCTAGAAATGTTCTAGAACATCTCCCTACACCAAAGACAAACTGGGGAGCCTCTAGCCTAGGGCGGGCCCCTTAAATACATAGGCGGCCCCCTTAATTTTAAGGGGACCGCCCCCCTATTTAAGGGGACCGCCCATAGACTGACGCTCCTCCAGTTTGTCCTATAAATACTGGACTTTTCCCCACTATTTTCTCACCTTTTGCACTCATTCTTTCTGTTCTAAAACAGCCCACAAATCTCACTAAAATCCTTTGATCATTTAATCATAAAGCTTTGTTTCCAAGTGATCCAAGCTTAATTCCTCAAGTGCAAGAGAAGAATACTTCCATCATCAAGTGAAGAAGTATTACACCCTAAGTGCATATTGCAACCTTGTTACATCCATATCATAAATTGTAAATCATTTGTATATCTTGTAAAGTTGTGTAGTTGTTAGGATTTGGTGATTGTAGTAAGCATTGTTAGATCTTGGTGATCTCTCCTAGTAGTGATAGATAGTTGTGATATAAGTAGTGTGGAGAGGTGAAGTTGTGAAGAAGTTGTGAAGTTGTGAAGAAGTTGTGAAGTCGTGAAGAAGTCGTAAAGTTGTGAAGTCGTGAACAAGTTGTGAAGTTGTGTTGTGATAGATTGGTTCTAGCTAAGATTAGAACTCGACATTTAGCTTAGTGTCGGAAATTGATATAAGCAACGTTGTGTACGGTTTTCTCCGCCATAAGGGAGTTTGTTGACATAGTGAAGAAAACTCTCGAGTTTGGTGCTCGGGGAGTGGAGTAGGCCGAAGAGGAGCTTCGTAACCGAACCACTATAAATCCTTGCGTTGTGGTTTGATCTTTCCAACTCTTTTCTCTTATTCTTTTATTTACTTTTACTCATTTATATTGTTCATATTGTGCAAGTATTGAATTCACAAAAAGTCGAATCTAAGTTTTCATAAACAAACATAAACATAAAATAAAATTAAAAAGCGGTAAACTATTCAACCCCCCCTTCTAGTTTTCCACAATTGGTATCATTGGTATCAAGAGCACGTAATCAACAAGATTTTTAAAAGAATTGTATTTTTAAAAAACTTGATCGGATCTATGGAATCGGAAAAAAAAATATTTTAGAATGGACAATAATGCAAGACCCATATTTGAAAGTGATGGATTTATTTTTTGGAAAAATAGATTCGAAACTTATGTGAAGTCAAAAGATCTTGATCTTTGGCATGTTCTTAACGAGGGTGATTTTCCTCTATTCAATTTAATCCCGGAAACTAAAAAGGATAATAGTTGTATCTTGAATGTATCTTGTGTATATCTCTTTTATTTAGGAGATACGGTTTAGGTCTTATCTTGTATAGGGCTCCTTGTGTTATAAAAGGAGTCCTTAGGTTAGAGTAGAAACATATCTACAAACACACACATCATCATATACACATATCTTTCAAATACTACTCTCATAGCTTTAAGGTTTTGTAAACCCTAGTACTGTCAGAGTACTCGTATTATTCTCTTAATAATATTAAAGCTTTTTGGTTATTCACTATTTTTATTTCATTTCATTTCATTGTTATCTTTTTTATCACTAAAGGTTAGATTCCGCATAGCCTTTGATGAAACTAATTAACAAAGTTTCTCTCATTGTTACCTTGTGTTTATCCAAGGTGACAATAACCTTACAAGCTAAGGCATTAGATCCAAGTCTGGGAACAACAGTGGTTATTGGTTAAATAAATGTGTTATACATTATTTTCGTTATTGTGTTTTATAATCCTAAGGGCGTGTTTGGTTTTACTTACCTTGTCACTTATTGATTTAGTTTAGATATATATTGAAACGAGGGAATATTTTGCAATACGGATTGAGTGAAAAGGGAAGAACATTGGATTTTGTAAAAAAATGGAAAACGTCTTATAAACAAATAAGTTATGCCGAAATTTCTATAAATTTCTATGTTTATTCATTTTCACTATAATTTCTATTTTAGAAACCCAATAAAAGGACGAAGTTATATAGTTTTAAGATTATTAATTTGTATTATACAATAACCCGACAAACGAACGAAAACTATACTTTTACAATGAGACAACTATTTTAGTCACAACCCGTCGAGGAAACAAAATACAAATTTTTAAAATATTATTTTATGTTTTATAATTGTCAACTAGAAGATAACATCATAACTGTTGTAAAATCTTTACAAACATCGTTTAACATAATTTGTAACCTTAAAACGTACGTTTAGATCTATGCAAGAACTTTTTATTTAATTAAGTGGTGGTTTCTGAAAACGTGTTGAACTATTTGGTTTAATTAGTTACTCATACTTCTTATATAATACTTGCAAAGTATTATATACTTCACATTAATCTTTGGATTGTTTGTCTTTGTTATATAAATCACGGTATGAGTTATATAATTATTTATTTTTCATATGTAATATATACGGAATATATTACATACTTTGCGTTTACTTTTCGATTTATTTTATTTAACCAACCACCAAGCTATTACAAATTTAAATCTAAATCTTTTATCAACGTGTCACGTTGATGTAACCATTCATCGTAAAACCCAAATACATTATCCTAGGCTAGTGGATCTTAGCCGTTAAGATAAACCGCAACTTCTTGGTCGAGCCGTTCTGGTTTCCGTTTGTGTTGTGCTTTATATGTGCATTTCTAACAATCGTTCTACAACATCGAGGTGAGTTTGTAGCCCCATGTTTTACTGGTTTTACATATATTTTTGGAGTGAGAACATGCTTGTTTGCAAATGCATTTACATGGTTGATTAAAAATTGGTTTACATACTCATTTACCTATCTCGCTATGGGATACATTAATTGAATTCATTTTTGGTCGGTTATACACACTTTACTTTAGAAATGATTACGGATTATCTTAGGTTGCATGAACTGTAATCAATTAGAGGGTGAGCGTGAATGTTATAAAATAGATCTATTCGGGATTGACAATCCTCGTTCGGGTGACTAGCTATCACCGGTAACGAACGTTATAACATGTCGGAACACGATTGGTTGGGTCTTCAGGGCCAACAACACATACACATGAACTCTTACTGTGCCTTGAATAAAGTGGCATACATGCAAGTCTACGTCGCAGCTTCATGAACTTAGAGTAATTGTAATCATTGTTTTATACACACAATAATATTTACTATGCCTTGAATAAAGTGGCAATATATACTTGAAACATTTTGGTAATATATATATATATATCATACATGCTTTGAACAATTGCGGTTCAACTTTCATACGTACATTTTCGTGACTATTATAAGGGCTGAAATAGTCAAACACATTTTGGAAACCATTGGTTTAACATTTATATTTAAACAAACCTATGAACTCACCAACTTTATGTTAACACTTTTTAAGCATGTTTTTCTCAGGTGAATTAGATGCTTGGCTTAATTAATGTGCACTGGATTTTAAATTTGACAAGATTTCATTTATGGATTTCTACTTACATACATGTGATCAAATCTCGTTGTGTTGTTTTGAAGCTTTTTATTGTGACGCAATTATAGGATAAATGTTATATCAATTTCAAGGAAATCAACGAGATTACTTTTCAAACGACACATTAGAGGTCGTTCTCTTGTATCTTGTGTTGTTGTATTATGAAGTAACGCTCCCGGACATATTTCCACTGCGACACATTTTTGGGGGTGTTACATATTGGTATCAGAGCACTGGTTATAGATAACTAGGTTACATATTTTACCCTAGACTATAACTGTTTTCACAAACATTGCATCACATCAAACATTTTTAAAGTGCATACACACTACTTGCTTACACTACTTGTTACATTAAGTGCTTACATGACATACATGTATATAATGTATATGCTTGCATCCCTTTGCGTATATTGTACGTTTATTTATATAACAGTTATTTATATAAATACCAGAGCATTTCTTAAGACATTACCGCCTATCTGGAAAAACAAGCACCCCCTTTCAGTCGAAAATATATACCCAAACATCATTTTTTTTCTTCTTCCTCCACCTGCTGTGAACGAACCACCTTCACCAAAACCTTCAAAAATCATACCTCAAATCACTAAACTAACTAAAATTCACAAGAGGAAATCATAAACAAGTCAATCAACAACATCAATTGTAAGCTTTTTCAACCTTCTCTTGTTTAATTTCATCTAATTTTGGTCTTAATCAAAATTGAGTATTTTTGATTATTTTCATAATTATTATTTTGGTCTAGGAATTCCATAACTATAATGATACCCGTAGTCATAGGAACACTACATTCTTGAATCAAAACACTAATTGAATCATAAATGTTTTTTTTGTTCGAAAATTGTATGAATATACATACATTTTTTTAATTTTTAAAAACAAGGCTTATACATTATTGATTCATGCCAAAAACATGTTGAAACAACCTTACTTTGCTCATCAAAATTTACATTTCCAAATGTATACTTCTTAAATCAATAATATGTATTATAAAAATAAAGGGGTGTTTGGTTCGTTTCTTAGGATCAAATTTTAGAGTCGAAATGACCATCACCATAGGTTTGTTACTTGTATAAACACTTAACTAACTTATATAAGTCATCAATATATATAATTCATATATATATATTGATATATTTTATGAATAATATAAATTAAAGGGGCGTTTGGCTTAACCTTTTAAAAACATGGTTTTGAGTCAAATCAAACACTACTTAACTTTTGTCAAGTAAAAAAAACTATTTACTTATACTTGTCAACAAAATATATACTTGACATATAATTTTTGACAAACTTAAACAAATTTTATATTAATAAGGGAGTGTTTGGTTCATTGTTTTGATGTTAAAATATATAACTAATATATATTCTTCGACATCCTAGATTAAGTCAAAAATAAATTAAGGAACATATGGATAACTTCTTAGGTTTTTACTTTTAGAGACGAAGTAATCCTTGTCCCACATTTATCATTATACAAAAATAAATTTCATTTTACTTATTTTTTTTGTCGTTGATAACTTGCTTAGGTGACAAAAATGCCGAAAGCCACTACCACCGATATATCCCTTACTAAATCCTACATCCCAAAAGTATCCAAAATCCCCGGCATCTCCCCTACCATTGCCAAATTCTACAAATCCATTGAAAATTGCAACATTCACGAAGGTCGTGTTGTTGATCAAGCCTACTACAAATCCAACAACATCAAGCATCTCTTCACAAACATTGGCTTCGATTGTCTCTTTCAAATTAACGAATCGATTGTTCTGAGATTTATTCTAGACTTCTATAGTCAAGTCACGGTTCAAACCGATAAATATGGATATCTTGTCATCTCTTTTATGATTCAACATGAATTCATAACTCTCACTCTTGCTCAATTCGGTCAAATCCTCAAAATTCCTTACAACGGTCAAGCCATTTTCACCAATGAGTGGGACCTTGCATCTCTTGAGTATTTTAAGAAACCGAGGGACCATATTGCACCGAACTTCCTACTCCCGATGAGATTTGTCGACTTCTTGAATTGGAATGTGTCATGGTAGACCATACCATTAAGAGTCAAACCGTCACTCTAACTCCAAATCAAACCAAATCCTCACTAAAGAACTAAGCCTCGACATGAAGCAATGGGAAGAACTCATTCGAGAGAATGTGTTCGGACTAGGAGGACATCGGGAGCATCTCCCCGCTTATCTTGCCCACATGTTGTATTGTGTTGTTGACGAAGAATCGAATGTGCTAGAGCTACTCGAACCGCAAATCTTCCATATGGCATGTTTTTGACTCGTCTTTATCGACACGTCATGGAAGCATATCCTCATCTTGACAATGGCATCTATAACATTGTTGATCGAGTCATGTGTCCTCTTGCTCTTAAACAACCTCGACGACCTCGAAGTTATCATGGCAAAGCACGTCACTCCGTCTCTTCTTCATCCTCTCATCATCAAGGCATGTCATCGCATCAACACGATGATAATGATGACAATGTCAAAACTTCTCGAGCAAGCACTCCATCTCCTAACACCTATCTTAACTCTCTCAATCCACTCAAACTATGAAATACCTTCCTCTTCCTAACAAATCGATGAAACTCTCTTTGCATGACAAACTACCTTGCTCAACCAAACGCAACAAATGCACGAGGAGATGCGTGGACGATTCAAGTCATTTGGAAAGGCATTAAAAAGGGTGTTTAGCAAGAAGAAAAAGTAAAGACAATGGAGACAAGTTAGCTTGTTAGCTAATTGTAGTTTAAGATATATATTTTACTTTATTATGTGTTTGTTCTAATGTGATAATTATCCGATCTTCTCAGAAAGACATGGATGTTTATTATTTTTAGATGCTTGCTTGCTTGGATGTTATGAACTTTTGATTGTTTAGTTTAATCTCCTAATTATATTATTTTGGTTCCATGCTTTAATGTGTTTATTACATGTTATTAGAAGTGTTTATAAAACCAATAGGACTTGCTGCAAATAAACCACCAAAATAGAAACACTCTCATGAAAATTCTAAGAAAATTTTTTTCTATCAAAAATGATTTTCAGCAGAGAGCGGCCCCCTTAATTCATAACGGGCGGCCCCCTTATCTTTAAGGGGACCACCCCCTATTTAAATGGACCGCCCATAGCATTTCACGGGTAAAACAATATTTTTTCTGCTTTTTGCCCTCTTTTACCTAGTATCAGCTATATTTGCCCAGAATGCTAGAACAAAATTTGGAATACCCTAAACTTATTCAAATTCATTCCATTTTCAAACAAATCTCTTCCAATAAATTCCCTCCAAATGCATATCATCAATTCATCATCTCCCTCATTCATCATCAACCACCATAAACCTCCATGGCCTCCACTAGAGCCTCTATTTCCAAAGTCTCCAAGAGACCAAAAATCAACATCATTCCACCAAAACAATTGTTTGTGGATTTAACCCAAGATGATACAAAAACTCCATCACCTAAACTTCAAATTTAATCACCTAGTGCTCCTAATGCACCCTCCAAAACACCATCAACCAAAGAGACTTCTTTATCTTTAATTGATTACATACCCAAATCACCAACCTCATCAACATCGATTTTACCAAATGGTTACTTGAACCCACCAACATCTCCTCCTCCAAGAGTTTCTCCACCACCTCCAACTCAAGAAAATGCATCAATGGACATCACTCTCACCCTTTCCCCAATTACCCCACTTGATGTCTAATTTGATAATCCATCACCTTCACCACCTATCATTGAGCATCCTATTCCTTGGAATTTACTTGAAGAACCTAGTGACTCATGCCTTTGTTGTATCCACAACTGAACCCTTATTTTTGGGTTAAGAGATGAACTTCAGTATATGTTTTCATATATTGAACATATGATCTCACAACCACCAATCATCATCCCACCACCTCCACCATCCTCCCCAAACTAAACATACTCTATGTTTAGTCTCTCAAATAATTGATCATCTACCATTTTGCAAGCAAGTCCTATGGAGCTTTACTAGTTATAGGACTTTTTGTAGTTTAAATCTCATGTATGTTAGCATGTTATTTTCTTTATGTATGCATGAGTGTGTTTCACAATCTATTTTATTTTTAATGAATGATCATTGTTGGTTGTATGCCATATTTTTCTTCCTTGCTACATGTTAGAAATATTTGCGTTGTTCTAACTCGTTTTTGTAGCCAAGAAAACCATAGCTCGATTCCTTGGTACCCTCAAACGAGGGAGAGCACACATCAAGGGGGAACTTTTATTCCGTCGTTTTTACTTGCAATTCTCGACGATGCCTTTTTGATTTTACAAAAAGGGGGAGAAATTACATAAAACTCACTAAATACTTGTTTAAAATAATTCTACATTTAATGAGTTTAAATTTTGTAATCATCAAAAAGGGGGAGATTGTTGATAGAAATAATGCCTAAAAACATTATTAATATTTTTCACATCCTTACGTTTTGATAATCACAAAATATAAAAAGTTCAATGTAAAATTAAACGTAAACAAGTAATTAGTAGTTAATTTACATTTCGATAATTTAATCACTTAAAGGTATGAATAAACAAATGCTTAATGCATCTTATGATCAAAGGAAATTTTTATTCAACCTTATAATTTTATAAAATGTTGTAGACATTTTTATAAACATTACAAAACATTTTCTACAATTAAAAGAAATGTTTTATTCAAAATAAACATTTTGAAATTCAAATTTTCGGACCTAAAACGGCTAGAAATGTTCCAGAAAATTCCCCTACACAAAAGACAAACTGGGGAGCCTCTAGCCTAGGGCGGCCCCCTTAAATACACGGGCGGCCCCCTTAATTTTAAGGGGACCGCCCCCCTATTTAAGGGGACCGCCCATAGACTGACGCTCCTCCAGTTTGTCCTATAAATACTGGACTTTTCCCCACTATTTTCTCACCTTTTGCACTCATTCTTTCTGTTCTAAAACAGCCCACAAATCTCACTAAAATCCTTTGATCATTTAATCATAAAGCTTTGTTTCCAAGTGATCCAAGCTTAATTCCTCAAGTGCAAGAGAAGAATACTTCCATCATCAAGTGAAGAAGTATTACACCCTAAGTGCATATTGCAACCTTGTTACATCCATATCATAAATTGTAAATCATTTGTATATCTTGTAAAGTTGTGTAGTTGTTAGGATTTGGTGATTGTAGTAAGCATTGTTAGATCTTGGTGATCTCTCCTAGTAGTGATAGATAGTTGTGATATAAGTAGTGTGGAGAGGTGAAGTTGTGAAGAAGTTGTGAAGTTGTGAAGAAGTTGTGAAGTCGTGAAGAAGTCGTAAAGTTGTGAAGTCGTGAACAAGTTGTGAAGTTGTGTTGTGATAGATTGGTTCTAGCTAAGATTAGAACTCGACATTTAGCTTAGTGTCGGAAATTGATATAAGCAACGTTGTGTACGGTTTTCTCCGCCATAAGGGAGTTTGTTGACATAGTGAAGAAAACTCTCGAGTTTGGTGCTCGGGGAGTGGAGTAGGCCGAAGAGGAGCTTCGTAACCGAACCACTATAAATCCTTGCGTTGTGGTTTGATCTTTCCAACTCTTTTCTCTTATTCTTTTATTTACTTTTACTCATTTATATTGTTCATATTGTGCAAGTATTGAATTCACAAAAAGTCGAATCTAAGTTTTCATAAACAAACATAAACATAAAATAAAATTAAAAAGCGGTAAACTATTCAACCCCCCTTCTAGTTTTCCACATATTCTATTTTGTATGTTTTTTTGCTATAAGTGGTGTTAAGAAGTGTGGCAGGCATATGATCTTTTTTTTGTGGTTTTGCTTTTTCTGTGCGTATATGCCAAAATAAGCTAGTGTATGATTGAAAACATAGTTTAGTGGAGCCTGCTGTGATTTGATCACATATGCTGCTGTTTTTTTATTTGTTGGTTAATCGTTATTGTTTGTCTATTTTGACATTTGGCGTTTGATACCATAAGTAGTGGTGTTATTATTTTGTTTCTATCGACTGTTATGTTGTTTAATAACATAATCGGTGGCTTTAATAACATAATTATGTTGACATGTGGTAGTATATTAGCGATACGTGTCGTTGTTATTTTGTTTTTCTGGACTGTTATGATTTTGAGTTTTGCTTCTGGTTTTGTTTATTTAAGGACAACACATTGCATAAGCAGTGTATCTGGGTTAAAATAAGAGGGAGAGAATGGAATGGTTACGAATGTATGAGAAGTTAGAGAAGGCTGTTGGTGGCCGTAATTGGTTAGACATGATGATTGTCTATTTTGATGAGTATGCGTATAAGCAGCGGGAGTTTGCGTGTCGAATGAATAGGTTGATTGATGAGATGAATGAAGCATGTGCAGATAGGATGGTTTTTGTTTAGGAGCTTCGGAGTGTGGCGGGTGAGACTATACCTGCGAAGACTGCTGCATTTTTAGAAGAGATGATTGTTAGGATCACATAAATGAACCCAAACAAAGAAGCTTCGGTCACTCGAAGTTACAAGACAAAAGTCTAGCTCGAAAGACTATGTTATTTAATGTTTATTATGTATAAGGGCCAAGATGTAAAAAGCCCAAAAAGAAAGCCCTCAAAGGCAAATCCTTATTAGTATAAATACACCTAGTTTAGTCAAAATTTAGGTTAGCTTCTCCATTATATTTTTTCATCTTAAGGGTTTGTAGCCTCTCTTTGTTTCTTTTAATAAAAAAGTTCTTAATGTTTAATCTTTTTAGACCTCCACTCCCTCTCCCACCATTTAATAGGATTGACTTTATAGCTTCTTCTTGCTTGAGCTGAGCACGTAAGCCAAGCCTTCACTTACTTATTCTTTCGAAATGAGAAGAATAGCGTAGTCAAAGTAGGCCAAGTCAGTAGCCTTTTCTGAAACTCGAAGGGCTGTAGGATTAGAAAAAGGCCTAACTGCTGTTGAAGGAATAGAGGCTGTTTCGGCTCTTGGAGTAAGTGGAGAAGGGCTGAGTGCCGGTGAAATGCTTTTTGAGACTTACCCCACTCAATGGAAATTAATTTAGGCAAGATCCCACGTCCAAAAGTCTGATTCTGATTCTGCTACCTAACGGGCTAATAAGAAGCCCAAAGAAAGAATCTTCTTACATGTTAGTTGATAGCTTTCCAGTGTGACCTCTGATCTTCCTTGCTCCTCAAGGAGGAAATCGATAGCCTTTAAGATAAGTTTCCGAATTAGCTTTAGAGATTGAGCAAGTGTAAAAAGTATAGAGTGATCTGGTTTGTGCGGCTTTCGGGTTATGTCTACTAGAATAACAACCCGTAGTCTAGTTGAAACCCTCTTTTACAAGATTACAGACTAAAATGACTCGCTTTCTTTCTGAATCTGCTTTCTCTATTGACATATAATAGTCTCGACTTGAGCGCTTCCTCAAAATACTCGTCGGATGTATCACTCATCCCGCTCCTAAGGTAAGGAGTCTTTTGTGTGTTAGAATCTTTACGAGAATGAATCTGTTACCTACCAAATAAAAGGCCTGCTAGGTGATCGAAATCGCTCAGGTCAGCGAGGACTCACTCACCTACTCCTTATCTAATACTAAATATCTGAAGGTGTGGAAAGAGCAGCTGTGAAAAGCAAAAAACCCATCAAAAAACAACGATTGTTTGTGGAGGTTTCCACAGAAAGACCCCTTGGTTCTGGAAAATGAATCACAATTACAAGTACCTGGGAGCATACCGATGGAATGAACGAAATACGAATAGTTAACATAATATGGTCATAGATCTTAGGTTGTTACTTGCTTTTTGCAACCTCTGAAGGGTAACCCACAGGGGCCTTGGTATGCGTGTGAAAGCACTAGTCAAATTTATATATGTATAGTATAAATCCCGTGACAATTCTCTCCAATTACTTCTCAAACAAGAGAAAAATAAAAGATAAATTTCACTACTTTAAGAAAACACAATACGTAAAATAAAAATTAATGTTTAAACCGGGAAGTTATTTTTCTTCACGGGCGTATTCCCAACGCATCGTGAATTGGAGATCGTGACTAATTCGATCAGTCAAGAATAATAATGGAATTTAGAATTTGGACGAATATAATACATAGAATAAACTAAGAACAACTAAAGAATTAAAAAAACGTTAACTAATACGAAAAATGAAAAAATTTGAAGTAAAAACGCGAGCTAAATACTGAAATTTAAATCTAATGGCACTACTTTTAACAAAATTTTATACTAAAAAAAATCACCAAATTTAAATAGAAAAATTTTAGGAAAAGAATTTAGAATTTTTTTAACTATTTGATTTTTTAATAAATTTCTAAAGAAAAGTGAATAACTAAAAATAACAACTTTTCTAAAATTATTACTAAATTCTATTTTTATTTTTCAAAAATACTAGAATTAAAAGAAAATTATAACAAAAAGAATTAAAATTTTTTCCAACTATTTTCTATTTTTCATGAATTTATTTAAGAAAATGGAATTACTAAAAATCTATTTTAATTCCTAGAAAATACAAATTTAATTGGAAAAATAAAGAAAAATGATTTTTATCTACTTAAAATGTGCAGAAAACTAAAGGTACAAAAATGCCCAATTTTTATAAAGCAATTGAACCCTAATTTTACTAATTAAAATCTTAAACCTAATTTTATTAAAACTAATTTTGAAAATATTAAAACTATTTTATTTAACTAAAAAGACAGGGTAGAAAGTGCAAATAATGAAAGTAAAGGGTAGGCGGGAAAAGTAATTGAAATTTACACTATAATGAAAACGGGTAACCCTTAACTATTGAGAATGTACCAATTAGACCCTACGATTTAAGCACTTTTGGCTTATCTAAAAAATGAGAATAAGCAAAAACTTAAAACTACAAAGTTGTTCCTGAGCTTATACACAACAACTTTAATAAAAGCACTTTGAACTTTTATCCACTAGATAAGCTAAAAATTAAGCATTTTAAACTGAATAACAGAAACTAAGGATTTGCTTTGAAAATCTAATTTTTCTAAACTCTAGCTTATTTCTAGCTTAATTCTTAATGAAAGTTAAAACTAAAAGATGCTATATGAAGCTTAAGATGTGTACTAGGGATTTCTAAAAAGGAATAAGCTAAGAGTTAACAAGATTAATGAAAAATTTGCTATTGAAAAGTGCAAGGTTCAGCTTATTAACTAGAATTAAGCATTTGCTAATAAGCTAATTAGCTTATTACTACTTCTTAGAAACTGAAATTTTTGGAAATAAGCTATCCTATGGTTATTGAACAAACCTAGATAAAAGGATTTTGATAAAATCAACTAGAACTTAGAAATCAAAAGAAAATAAGCTAGAAATCTCAGCTGCTATTATACCACTTTTGCAAGAAGATTTCAGCTAATCTAAAGCTTGGAAAAGGAAACCTTTAAAGATGAAATTTAAAGAGCAATAGAGTACATACTTAATCTTAAAACTAAATCTAACATCAAACTATGAATGCTAAAAATACTAAAAAGTGATAAGCCCCAAAAAAAACCAGCAGTATAAACTAGGTAATACTGCTATTGCTGATGTACTTGACACAAAAATTCAAATGCAGGTAAAAACTCTAAGTTTAAATCTCTTAAACTAACTAACTAAGTGTTTCTAAGTTTACACTAACTAAAGTTGATCACTAAAATGGTGTGAATGACCTAACTCTTAACACTCTAAATGTCCTGGTGCTGGCTAAAGCTTATTAAGCTCTAAACTTTGAAAATCTACAAACTAACTCTTAAAACCTATTTAAAACTTGATAAACCTGAAAAACTCAACTGTGTAAAATACTTTGACAAGGTCTTGTTAACTTTTAGAGTCAAATCCACCCTATCCCAAACACTAGTTAAGTAAACTGTCTCAACTAATTTTTATCTAAAATCTATTTTAAAGCTAAAACTGTTAAAATCTTATATCTACTCTAACTTTAACTAAGCTATCTAAGCACTAAAAACTAAAGCTTATTAAGAAGATTAAGCTAGTTTATCAGCTAGCTACTTATCACTAGTTAGAACAGGATTAACTAAAAGGATTATTTAACTAGAAATAGTAATGGAAAATTAAAAACAGATAACACTAATGATCAACTAAACACACTTCAATTAGGAATAAGCATTTCTAAATTCACAATAAGCAACTAGAATAAGCTTCAAAAGCTATAATGAAGAAATAGAAAATGAAACCTGAATTTGTAATCTCTGACACTAGCCACTCTTTCTGAGTGAGTGGCTTTAAAACTCAATATCCTAATTGGCACCTTGCCTCTAGACCAAAAGCTTAAGCTCAATAAGCTAACTTGAGCTTATTCTTCCTCAATGCTTCAAAATTCATTCAACTTGAACTCAAGTGGACATTTTTGAATTAGAATAGAAAAATACAGTATTTAAAAGACTCTTAACAATATTTGAACTACTTTAGAACTAGAGAAAACAAAATAAGCTAAAATGAGCTTATTACAAGCTTATTGACTAAAAAAATAGCTTATTACATGTAAACTTCAAAATGAAAACAACTCAATTAGTTTTTATTGCTTAAGAAAGAAAACTACAAGATAAGAAACTAGTAGTACAATTCACTTGAAAGATTAAAAGCTTAAATGAAAGGATGAACAGTAAACGTAAGCTTAATAGAAAAAATTACAAAGTAAATTGAATTAACTAACACACTCCGTCAAAACTGAAATACAAGCTCTTATTTATAGCTGAGAGTGATGAGAGGATAAGAGCTTGTGTCATTCCTAGCCCTTGATCTCTTTTTCTTTGAATCTTGGCCGTTGATGATGAATGGTGATGTGTTTGGACCAATGGGGAGCTGCCACGTCATAGAAATGACGTGGTGATGGGTAAATACAAGGTGGGTTTGAGTAGGGAGAAACAGGGAAAGGATTTGTGAAGGTGAGTTTGTGCAGGTTTTGGGCGGGAAAAGAGGTTATAGGACGGTTAGGAGGAATTAAACCGCGTCTTGTTTGAAACTTTGGAGATATTGCACAAATAGTCCTTGCGTTTCTTTTCAATCCGTGTAGTGTAAAAATGAATTTTGAGAACTAACACATATGGCCCTTGTAGTTTATTCAAACTTTGGCAGCCTTGTTTCCCTTCTTTAATATCTTTGATAAATTGCAAAACTGGCCCTTGTACTTGCTAATCTTTTTTTTTCTCTTGAACAAACAACATTCTAACTTTTTACATCTGTTGGTCCCTTGGCTTTTCAAACATCCAAATGAACCCTTGAACTTTTGAAGAACTTCATTATTGATCCATTGACTTCATTGGTTCAACATTTGACTTTTCTTACACTTGACTTGACTCTCTTTTGACTTATTTTGACTTTTTCCTTGTATCAGGCTGATCCGGCTTTGATATCTTTCCTCATGATCACTTGTCTCTTCATTTCTTGTCGGTTTTTGGCTTGTTTTTGCTCTTTTTGACTTTTAAAATCCCTTTCCTGCACATTGAGACACAAAAGCACATATTTTTCCATCTTTTGGCATATTTTTGGCTTTTATTGGCGAAATCCTGGGTATTTAATGTATACAATTTAACACTTATCAGGCCTTTTTTAAACAAGGTTTAAAAGCTCTTATTTCGTCGATGATTTGATCAACAAATAACATCGTCATACCGGGCTCTGAACACAAACCCAGACAGGGGATCTAGCGAGGGCCTCTCTCACTCTGCTCACCTCCTCTCCTCTATACTCTTGCTCTATGGATTTCTTTTTTGAAGCGTCTTTTTAGCTGAACTACAATGGTCTGATTCTTTTGAAGAAGATATTTAGGTAATTCGGCATATACCCTGATGCGACCCTATCCACTCCGATTACAGAATCCATTGACAGCTGCATAAATGACCGCAATTTGTTTTTCAATTGGAAGTGGTGCATATTGTGGTTGTTTCGGTACTTCTGTAAGCCTTGCACCTCTATTGAGTAATGACTGAGTCACAACATCCAGGTCTGACCTAAATTGAACAAGGGCAGCCACTTCGCGATATTGTGCCAATTCCAGTTTTGAACTACCGCAGAATATTTGAAAGCACTTTCAAACCATCACACGGATTCCAACCCAACTACCCATGATATGGTAAGAACGAAATGGAAGGGAAAAAAAGTCTTTTATGCGCAGACGTAAAAGCTCTATCAATAGAACTAGCTTCTTTTTATTTAGAGAGGAACGATTCCCTCGTCCGAGAATCTTCATTCACGCACTATTCCTCCCCACTAAAAAAAGAGTGATTGAGAATCTCAAGAACCTAAACAAAAATGCAGAAGTAAGCGTACCCCGAGGCTCTCCTCTCTCCCTCTTTTTTAGCCAACACCATCAACCCCATTTTTCATCTTGAATGGGTCAAAGCCAAAAATATGATTAATAGAAGGAAAGGAGATCAGAAAAATAGGAGGACGACTTATAGTATAGGTTGGATGTTTCTGTGAGCAGTAAGCAGCAGATCCCCCTGCTTTTGGGAAAGCTGGTGGCCGCGTGTGAATTATTTCAAGGCAAGGGGCGGCCTGATTCGACATTGTTGTTTACTCTGATCCGGTCGAGGTGGTTTTCACCAGCGCGTAGGTGGTCTAAGTTCCTATGACCGAGTCTTTCTGGCCCCTGTGAACATCTTTTCTTAATGTATTAAAGAGGGCCTCTCTAACCGGTGAAGGTGGGTGTCCACTAACGGCCATTCCTGGCTCGGCTCCGATAACGCAATTCCGGGAGGAGTCGGTAGTTGGGCACTGGATCCCTTCGGACCTGGAGAACGTGTGACGCTGAGTCGGGGTTTGGTGAACCAACAGGTCGCTCCTCTAGTTGAAGTATCGGGCCCCTTTTTTGTTGCCTAGGTTACACCTTCGGAATACCCCAGAAGGGAATTTTTCTCTACTCCCCCCAATCTTCACTTTACGCCACGCCGACTCCCCTTTCGTCATAAGGCGTGGAATTAGACCAAGGGGAATCTCCATAGGAACAAGTCCCTTAGATTTCGCACATGGGAGATCGAGACACAGCCCCAGGGCTATGGGGAAAGATGTAGATCGATCACCCTAGATAGACAACTACATAGAGGGTCTCTCTCTACAAGTCAGTCTATATATTCTTGGATTTCGTTCCCCCCGTAAGATCAATTAGTTTACGATATAGATAGATATATATTTAACAACAACATTCTAAGAAAAGATATTAATAGATATCGGTAGTTGTCCGGTCGTACCCAAACAATAAGATTCCTAAGGAAAATGCACCTTTTTCTTAGCAACTGGATTTCATGGTTTTCATGTGATTATAGGTACTCTTTTCTCGATCATATGTGGTATTCGCCAATATCTTGGTCATCTGACCAAGGAGCATCACGTTGGCTTTGAAGCAGCTGCATGGTACTGGCATTTTGTAGACGTGGTTCGGTTATTCCCATTTGTCTCTATCTATTGGTGGGGAGGTATATGAAGGAACGAATCAGTGGATTGAAGAATGAAAGCTCGAAGACAAAGAGAAGCGGGCTTTTCCAAAGAATTACTGCAGCTTTCCCACTCCCTTTGATTATCATATACAAAAAAGTCTCTTCCACTTTCCTACCAAATCTCTCTTTATTCTGGCACATAAATGAAGGGATCGAAGAGATTATGGCAGATCATGTTCACCAAGAAATGACCCGAAATTGGATCTTGGTCTATTTGAGATTGTTCCTTTTAATCGTAATCAAAGATGTTTTCTTGTCTCTCGTTTCTTTTCTGAACAAATCGAAGAACCTAATGGATCGAACTCATCCTTGGCTGCTACGAAAGAAATAGGCCTTGCGTTGCGGAAGGAACGTTCTGCTCTGAGTTGAAGGCAAGAGCTCCTTCCCTCCCTTCCTTATCGACATTAGCTGTATCCCATATCTCCCCATATCGTATTTAACTAGACCCCATCCCTCGCTTTGACTGTTCACCATATGTGTATCGTACCGACCCCATATCATACGTACAAGAATTGATTCCTTCTCCCCATATCACTCATTCACATGCCATCTCATTGTTCACCCGGAAAATCTTCTTGTTTAAGACAGATCGCTTCCCTCAGTCAGCGGGAGGCCTAGTCGATGTAGGCCCTCAAAGCAAACGGCGGGCAGACCAGTCGAAGGAGTAGTTCACTTACCTGTTTGTACATATACTATACTCATACCCATATTACGATACATATGTGTTCACCCTATCTTGCTTTCACGGCTTTGACCGGGAACCAAACCAAAGAGCCAATACACCAACAACCAAGGAACGGGAGTGGGTGGTCCCTAGGAACGGCAGAAAGGAAGTACTGGTTCAACCAGATACGAGTGACGGAACCGGTGTTGATCAAAGACATGCGCCGAGTGCCAGGAATGACTATAAGCCGATAGAGTCGTTTTAACATGCCATGAACCGAGAGCCGCCCAGGGACTGGACTCCACTAAGAGGTTCTTTCTCTCACGTCATTTCGCCCGCCCGTTTCATTTCCTTTTGCCGAAGTTCGTTCAGTCGGTAAGCATCCCGTTAGCTCTTCATATTTCCTAGCCCATCTATCCCCACTATCTCCGAATTCTGTAAGCCGTAATAAGTCCGTAAAATGTGAATAAAGTCCTCACGCGAAAGTGAATCGCCTTCGCTTATCTTGTTTTTTAAGGTCAGTTCTTGTATGATGTCGACGAAGGTCTCATGTTCACGATTATTATTCTTGCAAAACTCGGAAAGTATGAAAGCACATTTATTCCTCAAGCTGTCGATTGTGTCAGTCGGAAGTGCATACGGCAGATCAGCTTCCTCTACCTAGGTATGGATTGGATGCTCCTCCTGCTCGGGCAGGACTCTCAGACGGCTATGATCGGACAATAGAGTATGTAAGATATAGCTCGTGCCTCTTAGGCTTAACAAGATGGGGTTCGGATGAAAACGGATCCCGCTAATCCAGTCTATTCTATTTTGAATAGTCCAGGTAGTTGACTACAGGATCGGATCCTCTGTCTTTGCCTGAAACTTTCACTGTCTGTCAAAGGAATAGCTGAACTACTACATTGATTAGGCGGATCTAACTCTTTTGAGAAATGCCCAGAGGCGTCTGTCTACTAGTTCAGTTGAGAACAAGGTGTCGAACTAGACTGATAACTGATCGTCTATCGAAGCGCCTCTTTAAAGGCAGGATGCCAAGAATCGTGCCTCTATATACGAAGAGCAGGCATGCGTGGGACTTTAGGACAAGACTCCGTAAGACCTTTGTTTAATATGCCTTTTGTTTACGACGAATAGGAATAGGTTCTTTTCAGATTTGACATAAGAGGGTAATTCGTCAAATTGGAATCGGATCTAACATGTGCAGCCTAAGCTTACTTCTCTTGGCTCCCGGCGGGGTTGTCTAGTCCTAAAGCTTCTGGTATTTTTGATTGTTTAAAACTAACGGAACCCTTCACGGGCAATCCTATACCATAATGTTTGGTGTTACGCAGGTTAGTACTGATTGTTCTATGGTATCTGGTTTCTGGAAGCTCAAGACATAATGACCAGGTGATCGTGCACGTCTAATCAATTTGTAGAAATGTTCATTGGTACAGTGAGATTGGAAATGATGTATATGCTGCATCGTTGGCTATGGTGATTATAAAATGGGTGACAATATCATCTCTCCGACGGTTTTTATGTTGAAGGACTCAAGCACACCTATTCTTTGTAGGACAGTTTTGTGATGGAGGTTAGATGTTGATTCTGTCAGCATTATGTCACATCCGTAACTACGATATGGTGGATCTACTCAAAGGTTCACGGACAACCAACTGTACTCATCTCATGAATGATATGATGTCAGCTTCTGTTTGCTTACTTACAAGCCTCTTCAACGAAGTCATGGTTATGGCATCGTCGGTTGAATCATCTGAATTTCGGGACTTTGAACGAATTGGCTCGAAATAATCTTGTCAGAGGTTTACCCATGCTGAAATATGACAAAGACCATTTGTGTCCATCTTGTCAGCTAGGTAAAAGTAAGAAAGCATCACATCCACTAAAGACGGAAAACACCAATACTGAAGTTCTCCATACTCTAAATATGACCTTCTGCGACCAATGAGAACAGAAAGTATCAACGGAAAGAAGTATGTTTTGGTGATAGTGGATGATTACACCAGATTTGGATGGGTAAGATTTCTTCGAACAAAGGATGAAACTCCTCAAGTGATTGAGAAGTTTATTGTGAAGACTCAGGAGACTTTCAATGTACTGTTCGCTTCGTCAGAACAGATAATGGAACGGAGTTTGTGAATAAGACACTCGACGGATGGTTTGAGAGTGTTGGTATTTCTCATGAAACGGCATTCCTCGGGTCTCAACACAGACGCATTGTCGAAAGACGGAACCGAACTCTTATGGAAGCTGCTCGTACTATGCTCATCTTTGCGAAAGCTCCACTGTTCCTATGGGCTGAAGCTGTAGCCACTGCGTGTTATACTCTTAATCGATCTCTTGTACACACGCTTCACGGAAAAACCTATTATGAACTGCTGAAAGGAAAGAAACCTAATCTACAATACTTCCGAGTGTTTGGATCTCTGTGCTATCCTACCAATGACTACGATGATGTTGGTAAACTCAAGGCGATAGCAGATATAGGTATTTTTGTTGGCTATGCAACACCAAAAAAAAAAGAAGGCGTACCGATCTACAACAAAAGAAACGCGCAAAATTCAGGAACACCGTTCATGTTGCCTTCGATGGAACTTACGAAGGTATTGACGTCTGTTCATCCAGTTCAGGCCTCGCACTCAACAAATGAACTTATGTGCCAAACAGTACAGAACTCGAAATTACTGCCTTTACTAGTCAGGGCAAACCATTCTGCACTTGCTAAATAGACCCAGAACCACCAAGTGTCCCTCCTACAAAGAAACAGGTAGACGATTTGTTTCAATGGTTTGATGATGATGAGGTTGTTACGATACCTCCGGTTGTTCCGATATCTCGGTTCTTGTTCTCTGCTGCCCCGGCACCCGAGAATGCCAATGGTTCACCTTCCACAACAGTTATCTCAGAAGGCGCTCCTGCAGTTACTGAAAGCCTCTTGCCTCATCAAATACCTCTACCAGACACTAGTGATTCTGATGTTGAAACACTGTTTGATCATGTTGACAGTCATGTGTTTGACACCCATCATGCTCCTGAAACCGATTCAGAAGATCTCTCTCCAACTCTGTCCAACATCAGATGTTACTCCCCAACAACCATTACTCATGTGCAAAAATGGACTCAAGCACACCGCTTGAAAACATTATTGGGGATAAGACGACCCGTCTTACCAGGAAACAGCTCGAAACGAGCAATGTGGGTTTCTTCAAGGAAATTCTTAACTCATGTTGAACCAAAGACTTACAAGCAAGCCTTAGAGCACTCGTGCTGGATTGAGGCTATGCAGGAAGAATTCATGAGTTTGAACGTCTAGATGTTTGGATACTTGTGCCCTGTCCAGATAATATTCTTATTCATTCCCGCTTCAAATGGATTTTCAAAATAAGTTGGATGAATAGGAGACGTATTGAAGAACAAAAGCTCGGTTGTGGCGATAAGGATATAGTCAGGAATGCTGGTATAGATTTGAGGAATCATTTGCTCCGGTTGTAGATTAGAAGCGATCAGACTCATTCATTTTTTCACGCAGCGTAGTATGACATGGTCATCTTCCAGATGGACGTGGAAAACCGCCTTCCCAAGGCGAACTGAATGAAGTTGTCTAGTTAGTCAACCCAGAAGGATTTGTAGATCCAGAGCATCCATCGCTTGTTGTTACCGATCAGAAAGATCTCTATGGTCTCAAACATGTCTCAGTTGACATGGTGGTATGACAAGCTATCAGCGTTTCTAATCAAGTCAGGATTTACAAAAGGCGTGGTCGATCCTACACTCTTCACGAGAAAAACAGGCAAACATCTTCTACTGGTACAAATATATGTAGATGATATTATCTTTGCCTCTACCAACCCCAAAGCCTGCAAATTATTTGCATTTGAAATGAACTCAACTTTCAAGATGTCGATGATGGGACAAATGTCATTCTTTTTAGGATTACAAGTTTCTCAAAATCCCAGAGGCATCTTTATCAACCAATCCAAATATGCTCAGGAAATCTTGAAAAAGTTTGGTTTTGACTCATGCACACCCATTGACACTCCAATGGCGGAGCGTCCCAACCTTGATGAAGATAAGGGAGGAAAGCTAATTGATCCTACACGATTTCGTGGTATGGTTGGCTCCCTTATGTATCTTAGTGCATCTAGACCTGACATAGTATTTGCTGTTTGTATGTGTGCACGATACCAGGCTAAGCCTACTGAAATGCACCTTACTGCTATAAAGCGGATCTTTCGATACCTAAAAGGAACCATTCACATGGGTCTGTGGTATCCGAAGGACTCCGGCTTTGAACTAAAAGCTTTTGCAGATGCTGACTATGCAGGATGTCATGACACACGGAGAAGTACTTCTGGTTCAGCTCAATTTCTTGGACATCGGCTTGTTAGCTGGTCATCCAAAAAGCAGAAAAGTACTGCCATCTCCACTACGGAAGCTGAATACATCGCCCTATCCGGATGCTGTGCTCAAATCCTCTGGATGCGATCTCAACTCCGAGACTATGGATTTGCGTTCAACAAAATTCCGATGTATTGTGACAATCAAAGTGCTATTGCTCTATGCTGTAATAGTGTTCAACACTCGCGCTCCAAGCACATTGATATCCGTCACCACTTCATCAAAGAGCAGGTTGAAAGGAAAGTTGTTGAGTTGTATTTCGTGGAGACAAAATACCAACTGGCTGACATTTTTACAAAGGCATTACCGAGAGAGCGCTTCGCAACACTACTCCCACTGCTTGGAGTTAAACAAATGTCGCCAGAGACTCTGAAGGAACTACAGGATGAGTCTGTCTCCGAGTAACCAAGTGTTTCACAATTGTATCCTGTATATTGTAAAAAAAAAAAAAAAATAAAAAAAAATAAAAAATAAAAAATTTAAAAAAAAATGGCTTGCAGTTATTTCAGACTGTAACCCGGTCTTAACCCAGAGATTTAGTGTACGTTTCAGTGCATTATTTCTTTACAGACAAGAAGTTGTCTAAGCCCCGAACTATTTTTTCTCATAAACAATTTGTTTTTATCAAACATGTTCGGGATGACCAAATCAGACTGTGACTATAGATCTTTAAATAGAACACGGGTCATAGTTTGAGGGGGAGAATCAGTACTACTAACAGTTTTTGCAGGTCAAATGGACACACTGTTGCTGATTCTATTGGAGAGAGATTGAAAACAACCAACTGCTCACACCGTCAGACAGATTGATTTATCATTCTGGTCTTGGTAACTATAAGGTTTATGTTTCAATTACTCACTTGATATTTGTGATGGCACACTCACATCACATTCATACTTTGAGGGGGAGATTGATGCGCTTTAAGTCCATTTAATCGCATCAAATTCAATTCACAAAGTTTCATACTTTGATCGGGGGAGAGAATGTGGACTTAAACATGTAAAAACAGATAAGTGTTTGATTCGATTATTCTAAAAATGCTAAGTCTATCCTTGACATGTGCTAAAACATCTTTCGGATTATATCTTTTTTTAAAAATATTTTTTTTTTTTTTTTTTTTTTTTTTTTTTAAATTTTTAAATTTTTTTATTTTTTGACGCCCACATGTGTAGGGGGAGCATAAGTGTTAATATGATTAAAAATGTCAAGGTACCAAAAGATTGTGTTATACACACGTACCTTGATAAATGACAAAGAATCTTTTGTTTCATGTTCGTGAAAGTGATCTTATGGGAATGCTGAGGAAATAAACTGTCGTACCACTAGGGTATTCGTATCGAATGCTCATGCCTGGTTTCGGACTGCGACCACTAGTGATGTGGATTTCCTTACAAGTACTCGTACAAGTTTGGATTTCCGAGGCAATTAATATCTTTCGCGGATATTTTTCAAAACATCATCGAGATTCTGATTTTTAAAACTTTCGTTTGTGCCTCAAGACAAATTTTATAAGACATCAAATGTTTTTCAAATCATTTTTGCCACAGGCCTTCTACGGTACTTAATTGTATTAAGAAGAAAACGCTGATAAAAGGAATTATACGGTATAGTCAGCAGTATTAACTGTACTGACTCATCTCTTTTCCCATTCTATTAGTAAGAAATACGTATAGTGTGTTAGTCTTCGGACATTGGTCTAGAGAACGGGAACAAATAGGGAATCTGAGACTTAGGATATTAGAGGAACTAGCTTGTCACGGTGACCGGAAAACCTGTCAAGATGTTCTCTTGAATGAAATCTTTCTGATCACAGGTGCAGTAATTATTACTGTAATCATTGATCCTCACGGAATCAGAGGTTAATGTAACCGACCAGATTGAGTATCGTCTATACTCGGTCCCTTCAAAATATAAAACCTTTGTGTGTTCACAAAATGTTTTTCTAGAACACATTAAGTGGATTTTACATAACAAAATGTTTTTGTTGGTGAGGGGGGGGGGTGGGGACTTAATTGTTATATCATGGCGAATGGACGACTCAAAGTTTTCCGATGAAGGCACATGCTCATATCCATAACAACAGTATTCTGAAGTAATCAAGAAAGTTTTCATTCAAAAGCGTCCGCATAATCTCTGATATCAATGTCTTCTTCAAATGCAAATGTTCAAATGACGGGAAACAGATAAATAATAGAAGCTTTCAAAGGATTCCAACTGATTTGAGCATGTGAGACTTACGATCAGCGTTTGCCAAAGTCAAGCGAAAGAAGTCACAAAGTAATTCAGAGAAAAGCTTAAACAAGTCAAAGATCAAGTTCAGGTCATCACATCTAGTTCTGAAGATCATGTTCAGGTGTTAAAGATTGAATTACCAAGCAACATCAGTGGAAGTACCCATCTTCAGCGAGCTAAAGAGAGAAGCATGAGTGAGCTAAACTTCTCATAGAACTCTCTAGGCGGAGAGTGTTAGGTCCACTTATATGGTATGAACAAAGAAGCTTCGGTCACTCGAAGATACAAGACAAAAGTCTAGCTCGAAAGTCAATGTTAATTAATGTTTATTATGTATACGGGCCAAGATGTAAAAAGCCCAAAAAGAAAGCCCTCAAAGGCAAATCCTTATTAGTATAAATACACCTAGTTTAGTCAAAATTAGGTTAGCTTCTCCATTTCATTTTTCATATTAAGGGTTTGTAGCAATTTTTTGTTTCTTTCAATCAAAAGTTCTTCATTGTTTAAATCTTTTGTGCCATTGATCTTGTGCTTCATACATGAAATGATCAAGGGATCCTACAAACTCCTACTCAAGAGAGGACTTTTAAGCAGTTAGAAGATGAAAGGCTTGGATGGGAGGCAGCTGAAAGGTTACACGCTCAAGAACAGGCAGAGCTGGAGAGACAACAAGAAGAACTTTTTCGACAAGATGAACTTTTGGCATGTCAATTAGATCATGACTTTGACATCCCTGCTCAACAAAAGAAGAGACAGTAAGAAGTTCAAGAAGCTGCCATTCACTATACTGACGATGACTGGATAACAATCATGGCAAAGATTCAGGCAAATGAAGAGCTCTCAAGAACTCTCATAGGTTCTAATTTACCTGAGGGGGATTTTGCAAGTGCCATGGTACAGATGGTTGATAGAAAGCAAAGGCAGATTGCTGAACAAAAGGCTAAAGCTAAAAGGGATAGACCTATGTCCTAAGCTGAGCAAAGGGATTTTATGAGAACTTTTGTCAAGAACCAGTGTTTAGCTATCTACAACAAAGGCTGGACCATGACTTATGTGAAGTTACTCAATGCAGATAGGCTCAAGGAAGAGTTTGAAAGTCTCTAGAGTCATCTTTCAACCCTTACTCAACAAGATTTCACAAGAGCATCTAAGAGGCTTGGTGATGAATGGACAAACCTTCTTCCATAAGAGGACCTAAGAATATGGGTTGGAGGCTACATCTGCTGCTATGGAGGATACAGGTGCACAACTTCCGATTTCATCTGAAGATGTACGAACTTCTAAGGAATCTAAGGTTATGGAAGAAAAGGTGGAATCTTCAGAGATGACTCCTAGAAAGAGGAAGTCTGTTGCTAGGAAAGGACTTCATATTTCTAAATCTACTATACCAATAGAAACAGGAGATCCTGATGCTGAACACAAGATGTATCTCAAGTATGCTTCTGATGAGGAGGATGATTCTGATTTAGACACTATTGTTCCCTTCTATGCAGTTGTAGATTGGGAATTGTTGCATACGGGGTTAGGAACAATTAATGTCATCTACAGAAAAGACAACTCTCTCAAGTATTTCACCAGTCTACGGGAAATACTCCACTTAGTCAATCGAGAAGATTTGATGACTATATATGGCCATGTAGTGACTTACTATCAGGACAAGGAAGCTGACGGAGTTGGTCTTATTCTTCGGGGTGATCTACGGGTTTTGATAGATTCACCTAAAGTGGATGATGGCAGTGAATTTTGGAAGAGCCAACACAAATGGAGAATTCAAAGTTGGAAGTTATATTCTTTTTCTGGTATTCATGTGTTGGAGACAGTAAGTGGCCTTGTCATTTATATGTTTGTGGACAAGAAGTATCCCCTCACTGTCAAGCTTATGGAAAGAATGCTGGATTATCAGTTGGAAATTGGTCATGGAGCAGTGGGTAACGAACTTACCACTGCAGTTCAGTTGGTTAAGTTTCTCAAGCAACAAATTACTAGATTCCAAGAGTGGCTGGTGTTTCATGAGTTGGCATCGAAACTCTTAAATTACATTGCGTGGTGACTTCGGATCTAGTGGCTTCGCTTCGAAGTACATGTTCTCAGACTTCTGCTTTTGGCACTTGTAATATATCATATAAATCTTTTTTGCTCTCTAAAATATATATTTGATTGAATATATAAATTATTTATCCAGTATCTCTATACTTATTAGCTTGTGCACCAAGTGTAATAAAAGTTTTGTGAAAACAATTTTTGGCATGATAGTTGGTTATATGGACAAGAAATTTTGAACAAAAAGCAACTATTTTCAGGGTTTGGGTGTTGGCTTACCACCACACAGCAAATGGTATTCAACTCACCATGTCTAACAAGACAACCAAAGACGTTCGGCTTAGTCCAACAGAAACGGGATGTTGGTAAAGGACTTTACAAAATCCGTTTATATAGTGACAATCTTGCTATATGGTATATGGTAATCAATCACCCATATACTTCATACTTAAGAGTTGGCTAGTCCTGAGCATTACGGCTATTAGGTAAAGGACCATAATCAAAGCCGTTCATGGTTGTAACGATTTACCAAAAATCATATAGTGTTCAACTTACTATGATTCATGTTCTGAAGTTGAAACTGGTCTTCAGTCCACCATGGTATTTTAACCCGTTCTGGGTGCCAAAGGACTGAACTAGCCCATGATGTGGAATGGCTACTTGGTAGAGCTCATCAAATCATTCATGTAGCTGTTGGTCGTTCTATATTGTTACTGTTCAAAGACTGGAGGAGATGCTGGACCAGACCATTTTTTTTTTTTTTTTTTTTTTTTTTTTTTTTTTTTTTTTTTTTTTTTATTTTCTTATCACTTGATCCTATAGTTTCAAGATTATTCAACAAGGTCAAGTGGAATGGCTTAATGATGACTTATTGCTGCTTAATGTCAACTGCACAAGCTGTTTTGGATGCTCAAGGTTATATTTCAGTTTTAGATGGTGCAGAATGACTTATTTCATCCTCAGGTTCTCAAGAGAAGATCTATCATTGAAACTTAAACTTAAGGCAGTCCAAATTCATAGTTTAGGGGAGATTGTTAGGAATATTGTTATTCATAGATACTAATGGTAGATATAGTCATTATTACTGGCTAGATTATTAGTTTCTCCTGGTAGAGTAATATTGTTCATTAGTACTGGTAGTCCATTAATGGTTACTACTGGGAATTTTTAGTTAGTACAGGTAATACAAATGGAATAGTTAGTTAGGATATGCATGAGTTATATTAGGAATGATTTTGCATATCAAATTACGCAGTTTATACGTGTTTATGTATTAGCGTTAGGTTTCCCTTACAAGTATAAAAGGACCCTATTGCATAGTGAAATGTACACCTATACATGTTTTCTATGGCATTATTTGTATATATTTTATCATTTCTCGTGAACTTTCAATACTTAATAGTCTAAATTGCTTGCAGGTTCACTTGAAGACACTACTAACTGAAACTCAAGAAATTACGCACTTTAAAAGACAAATACAAAGAAGAATAGATTTCAAGCTAAAAGTACAAGATGTGTGCCGCACTCCACTATTGTGCACCGTACTTACCTATATAGCCGAAAACCAAGAAGAAATAAATGAATACTTTAATGCAAATGCATTAACACACTAAGTATGCCGCACATATTACCTAGTGCGCCGCACTTCTTCAATCAGCATTTAATACTATCGCATTTAATCACCAAGTGCGCCGCATAATTTCTTGTATGCGCCGCACTTTTCACCCAAATTCAGCCTATAAATAGAGGACGAAATTTTACTTTCAAATAATTCCTCCCACTCCTCTCTCATTCTACAAATCTTCTTCTTCACACACACCCCAATCCTTTTGTCCCTCATCCATAAAAACACCAAAAAAACACCACTACCTTTGAAAAATAAAGATCTAACGATCAAGAACGAAGACGGTTGTCAACTTAGTTATTGAAATAATAGAAGTTTATGTTATATCTACTTTTGTTATGAAATCCTTAGCCATGAGAGGCTAAATCTCTCATGACTACTCGATGATGTTATGATAATGAATAAGTGTTTGGTATGATCTTGATCTCTTTAATCTCAAGCTTATGTTGCGATCCTATTATATCTTATCTTGTCAGTTTTGCTTATCAACTTGAATTATATAATCATATCGGTATAGGTCGAAAGACCCGTTATGATCTATGTGGTTTTAAAGATTTGTCCATGGTCTTTATCGTTTGTGCCGAGAAATCCACTTTCGTAAATTGATAAACAAATAAGCTTTGATATACTAGTAACTGAATTATTTGAGTGACACATTTGGTCTGGTTAACTAAATATAAGTCTTGGGTTAAACAAGTTAGTTTGTGAAAACGTTTTCTGACGAGAAGTCCTTTTTATAAATTAATGCCCCATCTTTGAGGTCAAATCATTTCCAACACTTATAAGTTATTTTGAACTATTCGAGTAGTCATCCTTATTATCATTGGTAAAAATTAAAGTTACTTTTAAAATTGTTAAAGTCTATTTTCTTTCTGATTATTTGAACACTACTCAAATCCCTGTGGAACGACCTGGTCTTACCTAAAAAGATTATACTACATACGTGGGTTATACTTTTACCCGTGTGTTTCCATATAATTATCCGGTATTTTCAGTCTTATAAATTTAAAGCTTTTGAAACACATCAAAGTTTTTGGCGCCGTTGCCGGGGATTTTTAAGCTGTTCTATAGTCAACTCTGGAAAATTATTTTAACTCCCCCTCTTTTTCAAAAAAATCGCCGTACAGTTTTCTGGCAAACTGACCCCAACCAAATTCTCCCTTGGATGCATACACGTGCTTCCAATTCTGAACTTGTTGAACCTGAACGTTCTAATCCTAGAAATGATAAGTGATTGAAGAAATTGAGATTGCTCAAATCTTTAGAATTGATACTGCTATATTTCACTTAGAAACACCTCTATGTGAAGCATTCAAGGAATTCAACTAACTCATTCAAATTGATGTTGATGTGCTTACTAAAGATACATGGATTCAAAACATACGAGGAGTAAAAGGATGATTGGATCTATGAATGGAATGATGAAACACCATGGGTAAATGAAAAGCCATGGAATGATGATGAAGTATGGACTGAACTTATCAATAATATTTGTCATGAATGCAATCTACTTCATTTCAAAAATGAGACTGCTAAATGGCCTACTTACAACTGGAAGGAGGATGGGTACTGCAACACTGGAGAATTACCCGAATTCATTCGAGAAGGCAATTCAATTCGCTATCAAGACTATGAATGGTACGCTACATTAGAAGATAGCGAATTAAAGAAAGAAGCTTTGAACAATGAAGCTATCTTGGAGGAATCAATTAATCTAGAGGGAGAATCAAGTAACGACGCTTGGAGCCATGATTCGCCCATTGACGAATGGAAGGATTATGAGCATACTACTTACAATAACGTTTGTCAAATAGTTATGGATCGTAATGAAACTCGAGATAATAAAGGATGGTTTGATGAACACAAGCTTATGAAGGATGTCGATGATGACATCAATGATTTAAAAGACTACTTGATTCAAAAAGATCCTCCTTACTACGTTAACGAAGAAGAAGAAACATACAAAGAAAGAAGATGCAAGCTACTTGGAATTCCCTACGTGAAACCAACATGCAAATCAGAGAAGTTTGAGGTAGTTATATATTCATTCAGACCAGAGGAGGAATATGTCGCTATTAAGGAATATGAATATGACATTTGGGTCTGATAGGAAACATGTCTACTTGATTACCAAAGATATTTCCACAAGAAGGACGAAGGATGGTTCGTGATACGTACCAAGTAGAAGCTCGAGACAAGTCTAACTTGAAGACTTTTCTGTAAACAAAAGTGCTTACCGGGAGACAACCTCGAATGTTATTTCATAGTTTTTATCGAGTCTGTCTTCCAAGACTACCAATACGGCGTATCCAACCTCAAAGGATACAGCATATTGACTATCTAAACGTTATCCAGTCTTTTTTTTTGCACTTTAAAAACTTTATTGTCATATCTGTCTATACGACGTATTCGTTAAACGAATACAACGTATTTGACATCTGACCCGTACTTAGAATTTTTCATACAGGTCTCAATACAACGTATCTTAAAACATGGATACGACGTATCGACTGAGTGTACAGTTTTAAATTTTTATGTTTTGTTTTCTAACCAAACGATCATCCAGAGATAGAATTGCATTTGTTTTCTGAGCATCTATACATGAACCTTACTAGAACATTAAAAGAATTTGGTGTGCTTATTTTTTGGAATCTATGTGTGTTGTAGTCATGCTGGTATTTAGACGCACTCACAACACACATTCTTGCTCATACACGCAACATGGAGGATCATACCGAGCAAATCTCAGGGGAGTTTTCTGTTCTAATTCTTTTATTTCCTGTTTTTCATCTTATACTTATACCCAAATTAAAAATAGCATATTTTGTGAAATATTACTTACATGACCGGCACACATAACCCTTATTGAAATATTGTGAGGATTTAGCCTTTTCATTTCCTAATTTTTACCTAAATTCCAAAAAATATGAGTGTGTCGGTGACTATCCTTTACATTATGTTTTATTAACTAACTACACCGGTTAGTTAACCCCCTTATAAACCCTTTGTTTACTCTTATTTTTAGAGGAAGATACCCCTAGAAAAACTTGCTGAGACATTCTTTTTTTTGTTACACCCCAAATTTGTTTCGTTACACCCTAGCCTACCATATTAAATTAAGTCCTTAATCGGTTGCTAGTTGCTTTTGTATAAAAGTATGTATTTCATGTCATGCTACGCATATTTCTTATCTTTGGTTAGGTAGGGAAAATTGCACAATGCAATGGGAATGTGGAAGTAGTAGTTTTATTTTTCGCGTGTTTACTACTTTCACAATTACGATCGGATATTATTTGTTCAGATTTATCATGTTCGTGAAGTGGTGAAATTTTATGCCAGTTTCGTTTTTAAGTATTAGTATAAAAAAATAAAAAAAACAGAAAAATACAAAATAAGATGGTAGAAGGAGAAGTTTGTGAGATAATCGGTTCACCTAAACTTAACCGATTTTATTATTTATGTGAATGATTATTCGTTGGTACGTGTTATAAACCAACGATGTAAAATTTTGTTGTATTAGAGTTGGTACGTAATATAAACCAACTCTGCATTTTTTTTGTATCAAGTGGTAGATATCGCCACTATTGTTGTATATTATATTATGGATGATTAGGAGTTGGCCGTTACGGGAACGCCAACTAAGTTATTTTTTAAAGATGATTGAGGCATCTTTATGTCTTTTTCAAAGGGACGGTCGGGAAAGTATCTAGCAACATTGTTCCTTATTTGTTTTGTTTTTATATTTACACCAATTATTTTCCCATTCATAATCCCTATCCTTTGATCTTACTCGAATGAGGGAGTGAGCAATCATATATATCTATTCCATCGTTATGGATGTGTATGTGTGGTTTTATTGCCCTTGTTGGTTTATTACTATTGGAGAAAGATTAGAAGATCCTTACCCTATATCATTCTTCATCTTAGCATTTGGTTCTACTCGAATGAGGGAGTGAGCAATCATGTATGTCTATTCCATCGTTATAGATGTGTATATGTGGTTTTATCGCCCTTGTTGGTGTATTACTGTTAGTAAAGATTACTTGGTCCTATTCTTTAGCTTATTCGAGTTAAGGAGTGAGCAATTGCAAGTGTCGCGGTCATGGATTTGGGTGTGCATTTATGATTTTTTGCCTTTTCTAGAATATTGGAACCGATAGAGATTGAAAAGAATGATCAAACCCTTAAACCTTAACCTAATTTACCTTTTTAGGCTTGTTACTCCTTAGCTTTAGTGGTGGAGATGTGTATCCTTGCCAAGCTTATGATAGAATACTCGTCACGATCGAGCAATTGAGCAAAATAGTTAGATGTTACCACATAGATTAGTTGAGTGATTTGAGTGTTTTCATTTTCTTATTCATGAGGTGTTTGGTTGTGTACTAGTAATTAAGCAAAAAATTGCTTTAAGGAAAAATCTTAAACCTTGGTTTGTGATACATTTTTATAAGTTTTCTTAAGTCTACTTGAGGACAAGTAGGATTCAAGTGGGGGATATTTGATGACATCAAATAACGTCTATTTTATAGCATCATTTATCCTAGCTAAATTGCGTGTTTTACATTATTCATGCATGAATTGGTACTTAATTACCTATATTTATGATTTGTAGTAATTATCGAGCAAAGAGTGAAAGATGATCAAAAGGCACGCATTTTGGAGCATAAACAAATAAATTATGAAGAGCACTGCTCTAACAACCTATACGCCGTATCCATCAAGGAAGATATGGCGTATCTGTACCTAAAGCTTCACTCAACATCCACGAAGAGAAGACCAATACGCCGTATCCTGACAAATTTATATGTTGTATCGAATATCAAGTATTGGAATATAGCCTCTTCAATACGGCGTATCGACCAATTCCAGGCCTTATAAATACCGAACCCTAATGACGAATTTTAGTGTGCAAAAAATATACCAAAGACTGAGAAGAAGGCATTAACCACCAGGTTTGACTTTTAGAAGAAAAAAGAAGCCAAGAAGGTCTTGCAATGCTATCCAATCCATAGAAAAACCCTTGTAAATTCTTATACTCTAAATACACGTTTGGTTTTTGGTATCATTCATTAACTTGGTTAGTTTACCTTAATCGTTTGTCTATGACATTTGTATTCGCTACAATGGTGATTGGTTAATACCTTTAAGTATTAGCCATGTTTATGAAGATTTAACATTTGGTTTATGTTTATTTCGATTGCATCTTATTTGTTGTATGTTGATTATGTTTATCAATTTATACTTGTTTATGTTTGATCATGAATTTTAATCTATCATTCAACTGGATCTAGTTTTATGGACCAAGTAGGCTAGAGTCTGGGATAGAACTTATTGTAGCTTATATGTGACTCTGGAAGTATAGGACTACAAATTAAAAGTCCTTGAGTGCTCCCCTAGTTTAAAGCGTGGTAGAGTAAGTGGTGAATTATGACTACAAATACATTATGTGGCCTTACTTGGATCACGACAGAGCGTAGACTAACATCATATATATAGCGATTGAACATAAGTAGGTAAAGTCTCGATGAGCTAGGTTTTCAATAATAACCATTATTGTCTCCTAAGATAGATTATAATCAATCGCGATTGCTTTATGCGGATGTGGTTAATTGTGACAGAATTGCCATGTCTAGGTTTTAGGAAGAAGTACCGCCTAAATCTAAGAATGATATATCAACAACGAGATAAGACTATCATTGCATTTATAAACCAAAACCTGTGATTTATTAGATTAAATATGGTTAATACGTTTTCCTTACAATAGGCTTGACCGCTTCTCTATCTCTTAAATATCATCTTGTGCATGTTAATCGCCCAATCTCAGTCTAGGTAAACCAAAACTCGTGCCAGTCTATCACGCTAAAAACCCATATTTTTGCGTTAGTTTAGGTTTAACTTAGGTATACTTAAGTATTAACACTCGCTCTTAGTGATCGACACCCTACTTACCAACGAAGCTACAACTGAGCGGGTACACTGCTCGTTAGTGTTGTTCTAGGTAAAGTCAGCAAAATATAAATAGTAAAACTTGATAATAACTATTACCTACACACAACGACACATCACAGGTGATGGAGGAGGATGCTTGGAGGCGAAATCAATTGATCTCACAAGCTTATGTTAGCTTTTGTGTAGCATTTTATCATATGGAGTTCGATCATGATTTCTTTTTCCCAAGAAGTCTAGTTTCTCTCGTAGTTTAATTTTCCTATTTTCATGCTTTGAAGTATATTTTTCACATTGAGGACAATGCTTAACTTAAGTGTGGGGGAGTAAATAGGGAAAATGAGACCGATTATTTTAATTTTCATATTTTTGGGCCAATTTTAAAATTTTTGTACTTGTTTGCCCTTGTGATCTAGTTGTTTTCACGCTTATAAGATAATATATTAGAATAACCGGATCAATCCACTGGTGAAAATACGGTAAAATTTTAACAAATTCAAGATGTGTCCCGGTTAATATTGCAATCCATTCTAGGATTGATGACATTTGCTAGCACATATTATATCTCTTTCCACTAAATAGTGAGTATTTAAGCCTATTCCGTATATCATACATCTTTTATGCTTGAATATTTTGCTATGGGTGTGCTAGTGATTTTATTTATTTTAGAACTTGTGCTTGTAAATCATTATCAGACCGTAGTGAGATCACATTCATGTGATATAAGTGTATTCATGTGATAAAGAGGCAACCTTGGGATTTAACCCAAATAGCCTTTTCCATTTACATCTTTATTATTAGCTAGTTACACTGATTAGCTAACCGCCCATATTAACCCATTTGTTAGCACTCACTTTTAGTGCTAGATACCCTTAGTTCACCTTTTGAGCCAATCTTTTTGTTTTGTTAAATCCACTAAAAAACAAAAAAAATATTTTACACTTTAAACCTTAACCATTTCTGTGTTTCCGACAATGATGGGTTGCTAGTTGCTTGGTTTGTTGAATTGTTTTTTATGATTATTAGTTAGCCACACTTCGCCATTTCTGTGTTTTCGACAATGATGAAGGAGGCGTCTTTCTTATTTGTATTTTTGTGGTGTATGTTTATGTGAAGTGTGAGGGAGATGTGATAAAAAAAAGTGAAAAAAGGGAGGATGATATAAAAATAAATAAGTCATCGAAAAAAACAAAAAAACAAAAAATATGTATGATGACAACTATAGCCAATGTGCTATATTATTATAAAGATGAAGGAAGATGAAGTATTTAAGATATCGATTAGCCAATTTGCTAAGACGTGATATATATGTGGTGATCAATATGTGAAACAAGAAAGAAAGTTTGTAACTATAATCATTTACGGGTTTGTGGTTTGTTTGGTGACTAGCAACATTAGGACTTAGACTTTTGACTTATATATTATATCTTCTTGTTAACCCTTACTAATATATTTCCCATGCCTTATCCATACCCCTTGTTAACCCTTAGCCTAACGTTATAACCCCGAATAAAAGTCCTCTTTAGATGTTTACACTTGGTGCTTACGCCACGTCAGTGGAGTTTTATTTCTTGTCTAAGCCTATGCAAATAAATTTGGTCACGGCCGAGCTGTGAGTGTGATTTCTCTTATATACTCCACCACCTAAAATAAAATGAGTGTTGAGTGAATTATACTTTATTCTTTTTTGAGAGGTGCTTACACATGTTTATCAAGCACGAAAACCTTTAGGTATTGTCAAACATCTTGGTTTTTTTTACCAAAAGCTTAAAATGATGAATCTTATCTCGTACTAGTACTTGGTAGATTTGCATCATATTTTTCTAATCATTCTTGTGCACCATGTGAATTAATTTTCTTAAATTCTAGATTTGCTTGAGGGCGAGCAAAGTTTAACTGTGAGGGAATTTGATAACGCTCAAATTGAGTATATTTTTAGATGCGTTATCCGTGTTTTATGCATGCTATTTGGTTAAATTAAGGAGCTTTTTAGCTCATATTAGTACAAAGTTATGTTTTGTGTTCTTAGTTAGCCAAAGTTGGAAAAATGAAGAAAACATAAGGAAATAAAGAAAAAGTGAAGAAATAAGCATGTGTAAAGAATATCCCGCCAAGTTCAAGTCTCACAGAGCATAATCACGAAGATAAAGTTATAAATCATTGTTCTCAAAGACTTAAAGATGATGCATGAAGTGTTTCCAAGAGAAAAGAAATGGTCGACATCAATTGAATCAACCGCGATCGAGTCAAAAGAAAGACAAAAGAAAATTGCGCGCAGGAAAATGCCACCGCCGTCGGCTTAGATTAGTGCCGCTGGCTTCCCCTCATCAGTGACTTTCCCAACCACCAGCTTCTCCTAGTGCCGCCCAAAACTGAAGTGCACTTAATGTTTCATTAACTTCCAAGTTCAATCATATGCTCTCTATAGCTTATTTTTTGTGCACTTTTATGACACTTGGAGGCCGAGTTCATCCCTTAACGACTAAGTACCACCTATCCAAGCTTATATACACCCCATTTGGCTATCATTTGATACATGCTTTCACACCAATTCACAACAACTATTGGAAAACTTTTTCTCCACCAAAAGGACAGAATTTTCCACTGATGAGGTGTCATTTTATACACTTTTTTGGGGCCATTTAACCCCCTAAATCATGTAAATATGCCCAGATTATGTGCTTAATCACTTGTTTTTGTGTTTTTAGCATTTGGAGCAAATACACGTGACTTGGGCTCAATTGGAGAAGAAACAGACAAGACTACAACTCTACACCAAATTCTCTTGAAGAATTTTGTATAGTGCCTAGAGGCGGCGTCGCGATTCCTAGTGACAGTGTCATATCATACAAGCGACGACGTTAAGATTTTCTAGACGACGTCAGAACGTAGCCGCGTCAAAAGAAACCCTAGAAGATTCGGCGGATTGGCGACGTCAGAAACCTTGCGACGCCGTCACGCTCGAAAATCTATAAATACAAACTCGTTTTAGGGTTTTTAGTGTGTAACTTTTAGGATCCGAATCCTAGTTTTAGAATACAAATTTGGCTGCTACTTAGGCCGTTTTTAGGTGTTAAAACCCTTTTGTATCTACCATTAACTCATGTTCTAATCAAGGAGATCCTTTATCTTTTATCATTCAATATGTCTATGTGTTGTTTGATTGATTTATGTTCTTCACTTCCTTATAATATGTCTGGCTAGATCCATTAGTATTTACTTATGATTGCATGAAACTTAGTATGTAGATCCTTATTGTGTTGCTTCTTGTGATGGATGTGCACGTTAAGCTTTAGAAAACTAGCCATAAGATATTAAATTAGCATAGACGTCTAGGGAAACGCGAGTGTGTAGAAAGGATACCATTGGTAACAGTCTTCATACTACCTTACCCCTAATATGGTTGATCCCTCTTAAGTGTTTTAAATGCATGTAATGTACTCTTAGGGGCCTTGTAATAGTCTTCATACTACCTTACTTGTGCGTTGCCTTAACGGAATATTACATAGACGGCGGGTTCGTGTAATTCGTTCATGACTTAGGAAATACTTACACAGATCATCACAAGTGTGACAAAGCAACATAATTTGGAGAAACATAATAAGGAGTAATGCATGATTAAGTAAACATGTTCGTTTACCATATAGTTATCACCAAAGTAGTTTAGATATATATTTAGTTTAATTAGCTAAAACCAAACCAAACCTAAAACCAACATCTCAAACCATGATATTTACATGCTTCTATAAAAATATAAAAACACAAAAAGAATCTTCTCTCACCCCCTTAGACCTATGTTAGATTCTGCTTGAGCCTTCCCAATCTATTCCCCTAGAGAACGATAACAACCCCCGAGTTTACTCTTAACTACTCTACAAACGGTAAGGTGTCTCCTGCTAGGGGTTGTAAAACTTCTTTGATGAGTCTACAACACATGCCCAATCCCAAAAAAGGTTTTTTTTTTTTGGGGTTTGGTTTTTTTTTTTTTTTTTTTTTTTTTTTTCCACCCCCCCCCCCCACTTTTTTTTTGGGGGCTGTGAGGAATAATTAGGTTTCGATCATTGTTTAACTTAGGTCTACTCGCTTGAATCCTTTCAAGTGAGAATTTTATTTTCAGTAAATTAGCTTTCTTGTAGTCTATCTTTTTTTTTGTTCCCTCTGTTTTGTAAATCTTTTCGTTGACTTCCATGGGAGACAAAAATCATATCCGTACTCTTGGAGACTACTCCAAACCTAGCCACGAGGGCTATCAAAACACCATTGAGCTCCCCGTAGGGTACAATGTGGTGCCTCTACGATCCGACACCATCCGGTTGGTGCAAAACGGATGCTCTTTCCACGGACTTTGGTCTGAGGATCCAAATCAACATCTCAAAGATTTCTTAAAACTTGTGGAATCACTGGACCTTGATATTGCAAGCAAGGAAAGGACGCGCAGAGTTTTTTGTAATTTTCTCTTCACGATCAAGCCCGCAATGGCTTTGAACGTCTTTCTAGCATGATCCATCTCACATGGGAGGATCTACTACCGTTTCTTGCTCAATTCTTTCCACCAGGAAAAGTGATTGTTGTAATACCCAAGGACTGCAAAACTCCGTAAATGACATCCTGATGTTCCAAAACTTAAAGGAGAGTCTCTCTCTGAAAAAGCTTGGACTCATTTCCAAGGACTTACTCCAAAAGTACTCAAACACGGCATTGATCGTTCGGCTCGAAATCCTCTAATTTCGTACTAATGATCATGTACTTTTCATCTTTAAGTGTGAGATTGATCGCACACTGGCAGTATAACTCCATGACAAGAACGCGATGAATCTTAGGATATCATTGAGAACCTCGTCTCTCTATGACCTATGAGGGCTGGAATGAGTCTAAAGTACTTTCGTCAAAAACTTGGTCAAGGTTTTACACTTATAACATCAAACAAAGACTTCTTAAGCTTGAAGTCCAGATATAATTTCTTTGCCGAAGGGACCCAAACCGACACCAAGAGAAGCTCAACATACTTCCATTAGAATATGACTAAAGGGAGTTTCCTTTATAGGACCATTCCCTCCGATACCTTGATGAGCCTCCAAGGCTGAATTCATCCACTTCTCATGAATCGTGTCCGTCCAAAACCTCAGCCCAATTCATATAGTACTAGGACATTTTGAGGCCGAGTTACGAGCGACTACTGGCAGCAAACACAAATGTTATGGGATAAGGTTTTGAAATGCCCATATGTCAACAGCAAGAGGAGATCAATGATGATGACATGATGTTTAGACTTTTTAGGACTCACATCCCAGCATAACTCCAAAAAATGTACATTAATTTAAGAAGAAGAGGTGGCTTTAAACACACTCTGTGTGGTCCATTACACACACATTAATTCTATCTTCTTATCAGATGGGATGGAAGAAAGAGTGCCAAAGACAATGGGATGTCCAGTAATAGCATTGTAAAGCCTGACGGATCAGATGAGGTGGTACCACTAAAGGAAGTCAAAAAAGAGAATAAAGCTGAAAATGGGACTAAAGATGAACCAGTTGAAAGTGCTGAGAAGAAGCTCACACAAATTAAAGAAGAAGAATTAGTGGAGGCACCCAGCTATCAGTCCGTAGGATATTACCATAAGCATAAAATCAACAAAAATCTAGTTGAGGGGGTTATTAAGAATCAAAGGTTTAATGACTCCCTGTCAGTAACCCGAATAGGTAAGATGAAACTTAAGACGTATAATTTATCACCTAAGGGACTTATACATGACGCGATCCTCAGAAAAAATAACAAAAAGGAAGACATAGAGAGAAATTTTGAAATACATGTACGTAAGAGAGGTTTATTAAAACACATGAAGGCCCTAGTGATTTAGGATTCGATATGATGACATGCGTCTTTCCAATTCATAGAGTCTAACGACGGAAAGACCTATGAGACGGGGACATTTAAATTTCCTCTAGCTAGCATTATATATCTATCCTTTAGGAATAGTCGAGATGTATTATTTGATTTGTACTGGTTATGTGTTTACTCGTGGACTCGTGATTTTTAGATTAACGGTGGATAAAAATAGACCTTAATATTAGGACACCCATTCTTGACTACAGCAAAGGACGTGATATTCAGAGTTTGATAAGCGGATATATAACTTTAAGATCTAGAAAAAGTAAGATAAGTTTCCACATGACACCTGAAACCCTTTGTAGGATCGAGAAGAGAACCAAGAATGACATAGAGCCAATAGCCCCCACTATGACCGTCAATAGGTTAGTTTTATAATGGGAGGAAAGGATCAAACTTCACCAAGAAAAGGAAATGAAGTTTGACCAATAGAGGAGCAGGGTCTTTAACAATGAACGCCCCGCGCCCGTGAAAGAGGAGTGTGGAGTGAAGGATGAAGGAAGAGTCACGTAAGGACGTGTGACTCCGAGTCTAGCTACAAGACTCGTTAAATAAAGAAAAATACTTTTTGGGAGGCAACCCAATATTTAATTCCCTGCATTTAGGATGGTGTCTAGGTTTTATACTATCTATTGTTTATTCTTATATGTTTGAATCATTTGTGATCATGCTTTGCTTTGTTTTTAACTTTGTCTTAATTGCAATTGAGGTATTTTGCATCAAATAAGTGTAGGGAAATTATCCGTTGTTGAAGAAGCCAATTCACAAAATTATAACTAAATGTTTCGATTAATCTGCGTCCAGTTTCGAGTTATATGATAGTAATATTAATATGGTTTTATGTAGTATTTTACACAAGGAATAACTAATAGCATTGCGTGCAGGAAATTTTTCAAGAAAAACGAATGTAAAATTTTCACAGTGGCTGGAGACGGCATTAGGAATTTTCCTAACGGCGTCGCACCTCTGGTTTTGTGAAAATTCGAATTTTTTCTATTATTTTTGAAAAATGATTTGTACAATATCCAAAATTTGTAATTTCCTTATAAAACTGCAGAAACCTTGATTATATCATTACATTCATCCTATCTTTACTGCTTTAATAGAGTCAACCACTAAGTTTCAGATTGTATATATCATTATCCAACCAATTTTACGCCAGGTGTAGTTGTCTTTGTCTTTGATTTACAGGTTATATTTGATGAGAATAAACCTGAAAGTTCTTAGGAAGTTTTAGGAGGATGATTCTTGGAGGACGATTTAACCAAGTATTAGATGTTTCTTCTCCATTATAGAGGAAACCAAGGGAGTACTAGTTTCTTTTATTTGTTTTCTTTTCCATTTATTTGTTTTACGGATACTTTTAAGAACATTTTTATGGGGGGGGGGAGGACAATGTTCAACTTAAGTGTAGGGGGGAATAAGCCTTAGAAACTATTCCTTCAATTTCCATTTGCTTTGGTTTAAAATGATGAGTAATATACCGAAACATAGCATAGACGGTAATTTTAACCAAAATTTAAAAGAAAATTATGACACATACCAATGAAAACTGAGTATTATTAGGTATTCTAAGGATAGCAGAATAATTAAATTTGTATGATAGCACAAAAAACCGTCAAAATTCACCCTAAAATGCGAGGTTCGCCTTTAGATCTATAGGAATTCGTGTATCCATCTTTGATACCCAAGATAATTTTACCTTTAGCTTTCTCGAGTTAAGGATGAGCAATCATGTGTATCTATTCCATCGTTATGGATGTGTATATGTGGTTTTGTCGCCTTTTCTGGAGCATCGGTATGGGTTTAAAATTATACGAGTGTACCGGTAGTATATTAAATTCTAGAACTTGTTTTTGTGATGCATCCCGAGACGCATCCACATAGTGGAGAATTAGATTTGCTAAATTGATAAGAGGGCACATAGGATACCGTGTTTTAACGGTATTTGTTTTGATTGTTCTCATATATAATCTATCTACACATCTGCCATGATCATTTTTAGTACAGGATCCCCCTAATACACCCTTCCGAGCCTATCTTTTTCACGGTTTTTGTAATTTTCTGGTTAATCCGGACTGTTAATGAAGAACATTGTTTATCCTTAACCAATCGTTACACCTAAATCGCTTTAGCCTACCTTGTATGTATTAATTGTGGTTATTATTATTTATACCCAAGTTAAGTATTTGAGTATACGGTGCTAAGTCCCTTATCCTTGTATATTCTGTTTTGGGACGATTGAGATTCATGGTAGTATTTGTCTTATGAAGAATTGGGGAAGAAGTAATTTATTACCCCAATAGAGCTCAATAAGCTCCATGTGTTGTTGATCCATCTCAATTCGGGTCATTAGTTAGATTTTATTTATGAGTTCTAAAACTCAAGTGTAGGTTGTGTTTATAAACCCAAGTGATGTATTATGTTATTAAAAAAGAGAAAAGAAAAAGAAAAGAGATTAATGTAGAGTTTTGTAGAGTATTGTATATCTTTGTCCGAGTCTTTGGCTTAGCAACCCAATCAACGTGTATTCTTGTAAATAATTGACTAACCACTTCACCCCAAATTCCCCAAAAAGTCACCCCAAATATTTCCCATTCATTTCCATTTCCATTAATGTTATCTAACGCCTACACCCCACAACCCTTAAAAGCCTCTTTGATAGTAATGATTAGTACTTACGCCTAGCGGTGGAGGTTTGATCTTTTTCCAAGCCTATGGTAATTTATATGCTACGACAGGTAATGAGTGTTAAATTTTCTATTTTCCATATTGTTATAATTCATTATACACCCAAGAGAAAGAGAGAATCCAAACACTTATGTAAGGTGCTAGTATATAACTTCTGTGCTTTTAATTACGAGGTCTAGAAGGTTGTATCGTAAACTGCTTTTAAAGAGTAGGTTAAATGCCCCCCAATATTGCTATTGTCTACCTAGACAATATTGTCTAGGTAGACAATTATTGGCACAAGTGTGTGGGAGGCTTACGTCGAATTTCTATTATGCGACGGACGTCACAACATTCAAGCGACGACTGTAGGCTCCTCACGACGTCTCTCGGACGTAACGACTCATTTGGTAACCTAGGAAGATTCATTGAGCGACGGTTCTGATTTAAGATTTGTCAGGGAATCCTCTGCGACGCCCATTGCGACTTCTTATTATAATATACCTGGTAGTTTTTGGGTTTTTAGTGTGTAACTTTTGGGAAACGAAACCTTATATTGAATAGTTTTTTTGCTACATCTTTAGACGTTTTTAGGGTTTCACAACTGAGTGTGTTTCTAATTCACATATCACTTTACCTTAATAAAATGAGCTTAAATACCAATATACATGTAAAAATACATATATGTGAGGTTTTGTCAAATGCTTTGTGCAGGTAACACATATGTCAATAATGGAAAAAACGAGGCAACTGGACAAAACGTGACGAGATTGGAAGGGTTACGAGAAATCAAAAGCAGAATGCATGTTTTTATTTAGGGACTAACCCCATTACCATTTTATTGGGCCGGGGGCAGCATTAAAGATTTATACTTATAAATGTAACACCGCCTTTTTACAATATAGCAGCGGAAGCTAAACTGGGGTATTACTTCATGGATACAACAATCATAATCATAGAAAACGACCCAAAAGAGACGTTTATTCAAAAGATATGTTATCATTCATTTCAAATAAGAGTTTTACAAAGGCAGGCCCACAAAAATTTAGTTACATACAGTTATAGGTGAATGATAAGTTTTAGCCATCTTCATGTCCATGCCACTCTGTGCTGTATATTGCTCAATAACCTGAGATAAAAACGCTAAAAAAGTCATCACAAAGTTGAGTTGAAATTATAGGTTTGATCAACAGTTTGAATACTAGTTAATAGTGTATAAATTGTACAAAAACACAATTATTATGAAAATGTTATTGTTATGTCTTGGGTCACGTTATTATATAAGTTATTTGTAATAATTGTCAATATAAATTCAATTATAATAGTAAACCGTGTATTACTTTGTGTTATTGTTTGTTTGGTCTTGTTTGTAGGTTATTAGTCTGTATAGTATAGTCTGGTCTCTAATGATCAATGACACACAAATGAATAGTGTATATATTATACAAAATGGATGTGATATTATATATATAAAGAGATAATGGCCCGCGGTGTAGGTTAATTCCATAATATATGAAATTCATATTATAGTGTGTTTGGTTCACCTTTCCGGCTAACACAAACCGGATTCGTTCTAATCCCGATAGAATTAAACCATAATATTTGCGTTACCCGTAAAGTGATTACTGGTCCATGATAATGAGGGATTTTGGCATAATGTAACTTAGAAAGTAGCTGTAAAAGTGTTTAGGATGGAATATTAATTGTTAAAAAACATTGTATTGGTTTAAGAATGTATAAGTCTTTGAAATAGGATCAACATTGTTATATGATAAAAGCGAGTAGTAAAAGAGTTGTAAACAAGCTTGTCTCCCCCATTGCGATTTATAAAACATGTAAATAAAGTAAAGGCGAGGTTATGAACTTCATGTATGTAGATGATAATAAAATATTCCAAAATGAAAAGCTGACGACCTATCCACAATCTTAATCGGTGGAAGGTTGATATAACAAAATGATAGTAAATAGCATGTCACGCAAAACCGGAGTAAATATGTTGAGTTTAGGAAGATTGTACATCTGGAACTTTAGTTATTATGAGTTATGCGTTTGATTGAGAGTTTGGAAATTATTGTATCACTTGTTCGGGGCTATCATAATTCAAAAGGTCATTGTAAACGTTTGAGGAGCTAGGGCATTTAAATCGTTAAAATCAACACTCACGTCTGATGTAATACCAAGATGAAACCTTTAATATGAAGCTTTCCTAGTATTGTGATCGATATTATCAGTTTTTAAGGTTTGTCAACTATTCTGGAAATGTAAGCACGAGAACGCGTTAATTAAGTTATGTCTTGTAAGTTTTAAAACTTGATTTATACTTTTTACATAAATGTTACATTTTTAGACCATTGAGTTTGAAAGTGGCGGAATTTACCCTTGGAGTTTGCACTTTTATGACTTTGGTCCTTCAACTTTAAAGATATTACAAGTAACCTTGCATTTTGAAAAAAGTCGATACTTGGCCCCTATTGTTATAACTTTCCTTGATAAAATTACTTATTCAGCCTTGATGATATTAATTTCAGCGAAGTTATGATATATACCCCTTACATGGATTATAATTACAAAACATGTCCAAATTGCCATGCAAGCTTCATGTTAACATTTCAAAGATATTGTAGTTATAATAAAATACTAAAATGTTATAGTTTTAAGTAACGCACAAGTTTTAAAATAACGATTTGTTAGGCTAGGAAGCAAAATGGGTCAAATTAGGGTTTCAAAACGTAAACGCGCGGGTTTTAAGTTCAAATTCCTTCATTAATCAATAAAGTGGTTATTTTAACATTAGTTAAGCATGCTAGGATATATTATAACAATATTTAATCATTATAACATTTAGTTTTAAGAAAAACGCAAAATTAGCGGTTTGGAGTTGTCGTTTTGGGATCAAAATATGGATTAATGAGCATGAATTGAGTTATGAAACTTTAACAAGAGTTATATTTAGGTTCATCTTGAAATCATTTATAAGTGTTGTAGGAAGAAGTAGAAACATTTCAAAACCTGGGTTTGAGCTTCTAGGATAAAAAATGGTGGGAAACGGGTCGCTTTTCAGGTAGTATTTCCCCTCGTAGCCTTGTATTTGTTTCCCGGGGCTTCTCAATATTTAAGCTTTGCTTTAATGATCTTCTTATATGACCTAGGATCATATGGAGCAGAGAATTTTTTGCTTAATTGGGTTAGTAGAAAAGGAAGAAGTGGGGGTGAGTTTAGAATGAAGTATATGTTGCACCTTATTTATAAGTAATTTTGGAATTGGTGGACTAAGGTGAATGTGCTAAGATAACTAGGTGAGGAAAACAGTGGGGGTGTGTGGCCGAAGGCTAGTAGGGGATGAGTTAAGGACATGGCGCAGAATGCAAAGGTGGAGGTCGGTTCTAGAGTTGTTAGGGGTGTTTGGTTTTGATATATAAAAGGTGTTTTGGACAGCCCTAAAAAACAGTCTCGGTTAAATGTTTCCATTTACAAACCGTATAATCGTTGAAGCTCAAAACACGAGATTGTTAGATATTTGAGTCCTCAAACAACATTTAGTTTACTATTTGAGGGTTATATAGAAAATTTAGAGATATAACCCATTTTACTAAGGTGTGCACAAATCTGGTGACTTGCATTTCGGCTGATTGTATAATAATCATCCGACGTTCGAATCGGGGTTGATTTTCACGGCATTATCGATACAAGACCATAGGATAAATAGTGTTTTTACTTAATATCCAGATCTATTGATATTCTCAGTTCCTATGTTTTATAGACTGATCCCGGATTCAGAAACTTGGGCATAGGTTTTAGGTTTTAGGGTTTAAAACTAGATTATGGTTTTCTGGGTTTAATTCTTGAATATTGTTGTTGAAATGATGAAATGGTGATAGGATATGATTGTTTAATGTTGTATTTACGTTATTAAATTATTTGAGTGTTGGTTTGGGTATATGATGATAAAAACAAGAAAGGGTCTATGATTTATATTTGGCTCGGGTTAGGGTTTTCTGACTTTTAAATTAGGGTTTTGAGTAGTTTAAAAATGTGCTATGAAAGCTTCATGAATTGAATAATTAGGTTTACAAACATTGTAACATTGAGTGTAGTGCTGGTCACAAGTGGTGATGAAGAAACAAGAATGAAAAAGGAGGTTATAAAACGGCTATTTTGGAGTTTCATGCTTTCATGATTTGTACATTGTGCTTTATAGACTTGTTCTTGACTTAGAGGGAGTTTATACTTTCAAATGACGATGTATAATATTATACATATGCTTTTGTAGTTTTAATATTCACTTTAGATCTTAATCTTTCATGGAATTTAGGGTTTTAGAGGATTACGATAATGGTTTAAAGCCCGTTTTGAATATAACGTTGCGGAATGGTACATTATAGGGAATAATGTACTTTGTAATAGGATATGATGATATTGATTGGACATAATTGTGTTGTTTGCTTGATTATTATGAAGACAGGATGGCCATTAGATAGGTTGTGTGAGCTTGTTACTTTTAGTTTATGCAAAAGTTACCTTGCTTAATGACGATTTTTACAATTGCAAGCGTAATGTAATAAAGCGAAAAAATTTCCCGTACATTTGTGATTCATAGTAAAATTGGTTGATGAAAATCTTCTTGGGGAGTTATACTCTCCACCTTATTAGACAAAATCTTCATCCGAGATTTTAATTAAATAGTTATAGTGAATTGATGTAGGTACTTAAGCTGAATTGATTTTTTATGTTAGGTTAACTCAGTGTCACAAGTACAGTATGGATGCATTTTATATTATGTTGTACACCATAATTATAATTACTTCCTTTCACACGTCTACTTATTTTCAAGACTACACCTCTTGATGACAGCCAATAGAATTTCTTCAGATCCTGATAGAACCTGGGTGGATGAAATACTTTGATTTACGAAACCTGTGGGTTATGGGCCTACCATGCTTCTGCTGTGCTACTGTGATCGTAAAGAATCGTTATTCATTAACCTTTAAAAGTCAACATCGAATAAGAATGCTATCACAAGTCTTTGTCAAAATTTTCATACCTAGTGGTATTGAAATCATTTGACATTGTATAGATTCTTGTGTGTTTCCTTGTTATTATGTTGCAGAATATAACAGAAAATTTTAGAATACGGAGATCATGGAATGAGTAATGTCAAGGAATGATTATGAATTTGTAAGAGAGTTGCTAATCACGTGAGATACAGATTTTGAAATGAACAGATGATGAAGGTAATGAAGGTAATAATGATAATGATTAAGGAATTGTTTGTACAAACGGATTGAAAGAAACTTGTTTGTACGTATGTTATATACTTAAGCCTACTTATTTATAATTTGTCACTTACAAAAAGAAGCATTCAACTCCTTGTAACTGAGAATTTATAAATTCATAGTTCAGAGATTTATAATTTCCTTATTCAAATGAAGAAGTGTCCTAATTCATTTCAATAAGATGATCATAAATCGTCTTACCTAAGCATAAAAACATGATATGGTAATGTGTAGAAAATGATATGATCATGAATGGTTAGATAATATTGAGATGTTGATTGTACTGACGCCCATATAATCGAGGATGATAATTTATGTTGCAAAGGTATGAGGAAAGTATTCAGAGTTGAACATAATAGAATTAATGGAATTGACAAATGATGTCGAGTTTTGATATCATCAGATAACAAGATGTAACGGAATCATCACTTTATTATTTCATGAATAGTTTTACATACGAACTTTACATATGAAAAAGAGTTGATACTTATGCTAAGTATCTCGTAGTAGGATAAAAGTAACAGACGACGAGGATTGTTACTTGATGATTGAGGTTTTTAGATTGAAGAAGATTCTGATGAGAGTTGAATAGGGTAGAAATCCTAAAGTGAACAAAAGCAAGCTGGGCTCTAAGTATGCTTTCCTGTAGACCTGTTGTTTGCTTTCGATCACTGGTTCGCATAATATCCTTTATTTCCACAGGCATTACAAGTTACGGATACCGTTTGTAGATTAGTTCTAGTAGTTGATCTTTTGTTTCTGCAGTTC
>BQNB010007044.1:0-66835 GCA_026074375.1 Tanacetum coccineum
TCACGAGCCCAGAAGGCGAGGAATTCACTTATGCACTAAGGTTCGAATTCGACGCGTCTAACAACGAGGTGGAATACGAACTAGTGGCGGGCTTGCGGATAGCAGAGCAAATGGGTGTAAAAAACCTAATAGCCAAAGTGAATTCTCGCCTCGTAGCGAATCAAATCAATGGATTGTATGAAGCCAACGAACAAAGCATGACCCAGTGCCTAGAAAAGGCTAAAACACTGATCAACAACTTCAAAATGTTTTCAATTGAACAGGTGCCGCGAAGTGAAAACTAAAAGGCAACCCCGTTAAGCAAAATTGCTTCCACAAGCTTTGCCCACCTCACCAAACAAGTTTTGGTGGAAACACTACAAAGAAAGTCAATAGAAGATAGGGAAATTTTAGCGATAGTAAAAGAGGAATGGTACTGCTGGATGACACCGCTAGTCGAGTAACTTACGAAAGTTACCCTGCCGGCGGGAAAAAAAAGCACGCGCGATCAAAATCAAGGCAAGACGTTACACCATGGTTAACGGCGTCTTATACTGAAAATCATTCCTGGAACCATGGTTACGGTGTGTCGGTCCAATGCAAGCGTAATATGTGGTAAAAGAAATACACGAAGGATCGTGTAGTATGCATTCTGGCCCAAGATCCGTGGTGGCAAAAGCAATCAGGTCCGGATATTACTGGCCGACAATGCACAAAGATGCACGGAACATCATCAGGAAATATGACGACTGCCAGAACCACCGACCAGTCCCTAGGAATCCGCAGCAAAAGCTCACGCCAATAACCTCTCCGTAGCCATTCTACAAGTGGGGAATCGACATCTCAGGCCCATTCCCAGAAGGGCAAGGGAAGGTAAAGTTTTTTATCATAGCCATTGACTACTTTACAAAGTGGATCGAAGCAAAGCCAGTGGCAACAATAACAGGAAACCAAGTCAAGAAATTTGTATGGGATAATATTATGTGCAGATTCAGACTTCTGGGGGAAATAATATCCGACAACGGAAAGCAATTCAGAGACAACCCATTCAAGGACTGGTGCGAGAAGCTGAATATCAAGCAAAGGTTTGCATCCGTTAAGCACCCACAAACTAACGGCCAAGTAAAAAGAGCGAACCGCAGCCTGAGAGAAGGAATAAAAGCTAGATTGGGTGAAGACAACAGAAACCGGGTTAAGGAAGTACCGCACGTGTTATGGGCGCACCGCACAATGATCAAAACAAGCAATGGAGACACCCCATTCTCTCTCACATATGGTACTGAATTCGTAATACCAGTCTAGATAGGGATGCCCTCAATAAGATGTGCGAAAGTGAACCAGGCTGAGAATGATGAAGAACTGCTCCTAAACTTGGACATCCTTGTAGAAAGGAGGGAAAAGGCAGCGGTCCATGAAGCCAGAAAAAAAGCCAAAATAGAAAAATACTACATCGCAAAAGTCCGCAGCACAAGCTTCCGCCCATGGGATTTTGTCTACCGTAACAACGAAGCAAGTCATGCCAAAGAAAGCGGAAAGCTGGGTCCAAAGTGGGAAGGACCATACGAGGTGGTAGAAGCACTCGGGAAGGGAGCATACAGGCTTAGGAACAGAAGCGGAGATGTACTCCCGCGCACGTGGAACGTTCAAGACTTGAAAAAATGTTATCTTTAAATTCCTATCATGTAAGTACCCCCGCCAATGTACGCAATAACAGTTGGGGTAATTTCCATTTATTATTATGTAATGACTTATTTTAAAATTATTAAATGCCATGTGAAGCCTAACTACCTTCACAAATTTTCCAAGAAAACTTGTCATATTTCATGCATACGGTAAGACGCGCACACATGCACATAAACACACATGTCACGGGAACGAGTACGGCCCCATAATTAACTCTGTTTGTTCAAGAAACAAATAAGGATGAGCAACCTAAAAATCAGCTCAACAAACGTAAGTGTATTGCAAGTCCAGTACAATAGCCAATCGGCCAAACAATACCTAACAAAGACTACCAAAAAAGATAGCAATTTAACTTAACACAGACTATCACAGAAAATAACAACTTCATTTAGCAAAGTTTATGCAGTAGCACAGCCACAGGCGGCCGCGTAAACAAAATAACAAAGTTAAAGTACTAACACTAAGAGCATGGATCTACCACATACAAGATCAGCACGCAGCCACAGGCGCCCACATACAAGTCACAAAAAGTGGAAAGTTGTTAAAACAGCTTCACAAGACAGTTTGAGGTACGAAGCACCATAGTCAAAATGGGCCCAAACACCACAAGCTAAGAACATCAAACATCACCAGTTTTATCCAAAATGGAAGTATCAAACAGATCATCATGTGGTTGGGTAACAGGGGGCTAGTTAGCGGATCCTCCATCACTGGCCAAGACCAAAGTAGAAACATGATAATCTGTGACACCCAGAGAAGAATCATAAGAAGGAGCAGGGCCAGAAGTCCCACCTGAAGCAGAGCTGGAGGGCGGACACAATCCCCTCCTCTCAGCAGACTGACGGATGGCAGGAATGACATCAGATAATAGCATCTCACGGTCTACGGAACCGGACTCAGAGTAGACAGGCACATAGACTAGATCAATAGAGGGTTGAAACCAGGCAAACTCAGGCGTAGCATCTTTGTTACCTTGACCATCTTTCAAAGTAAGAGCATACATAATCAGCGCAAGGGGAGAATCTTTAAGGCCCTCTAACTCATCCAACAGAGGAAAAGATACACCCTCAAATTCAGAAACCGTAGCAACATACTTCCCCTCAACCTCCAGATCATAAGCTTCAACCTAAACCAGGGATCTACCAGCCTTACCATGAACGATCCTAGCTTTCAAACCCTGTTGAATACCTTTATTGATGGCCATTGAGATAACCTTACCTAGGGCGGAACGACATTCAACGGAGCGTGCGCACTTATAAACAGCCAAACGGAAGCCGTGCCCAACAACCCATCTCCGACCAGCAATAGCGGTCAACATATGCGGATAGAGATCATTATCCATATCGCGTCGCACGTCAGCAATACGGGCGTCTAGCTCCGCGGCACATTTCGCAAAACGTCGCTTCGTCGCGTCCTGTTGCGACACAAACTCTTCCCTCATCTTGCCTTCACCTACAACTTGATTTTTCAAACTATCACGTTCTGATTCCAAGGCGGAAACCCTCTCTACCAAACCAACATTCTTTGTATGCAAATTCGCAAGCTCACCAACTTTAATGGCAACCGTGACCTCCAGATCAGACACATATTTGCGAAGCTCTATCACTTTAGCAGCCTCGGCCTCGGACTTCTCCAACCAAGCCTTCAGAATAGCAATCTCCGCATCCCTTTGTTGGACGACTGCAACACTATCAGTAAACTTCTTCTTAAATTTTTCACTTGTCATAATCTCATGCTCATAATGCAAACGTAACTCAGAAACCATACAAACATGCTGGGCCGAGTTAATGTTAACAACGTCAAGAAATGCGGCATCATGCTGATTGCGAAGAGCTGCCTAGTAACCAGGAGGAGTGACATGATCAAGAAGGTTGCGACAAATGGCAGGGTTGTCTATCCGAGCATTGTTAGTAACATTCCAGTTAGGAACGTAGACATTCAGAGCGGAAGCGGAGTCAATAGTTTGAGACTCGTAGAAGTCATCAGCAGAAGAACCCTGGCTCGGTGTAGCGGACAAAGCCCCAGCTTCAGGCCCGGAACCAGATAAACGACGACCATCACCCACAGGTGCATTAACGCCAGTCGTAGCTGAAGTCGCAGGCGGAACAACCTGAGGAGAATCGGGAAGGTCAGTATCCGCAGTTACATAAGATAAAATGACAAAGTGACCAGAGGGAGGACATGTCCTTACATTATCATCCGAAACATCCTCAAGAACACGCTCAGGAGTAGGAGTGACAGAAAAAGAAGTAACATCCTTTGTCGCAAGAGCAGTTGACCCAGAGCCAGTGTCAGCTTCCTTATTCTGTCTACTAAGCCTCCGCAGATCAGAAGGAGACTTATCCGCCATGCTGGGCCGAGAATCAGAAATAACTATACCTTCAGCCCGTGCCTTCTTCACAGGCGGTGACCCAGAAACAAAAGCCACTCTTTGCTTTTGCTTGCCAGAATTAACGTTCAGCTCGTCCTAAATGGCATGATCAACAAGACTAATAGTTTGTGCAAAAGGGGATATAACTCTATCCTCAGTCTCAGTGTTAAGCGGGACCTCATTGTCAGCAAGAGTCCGCTCTCTAACCTTCACCTTAAAAGGATCCACATATTTCACAAAGTCAAGTAAACCTATTTCTGCAAGAAAAACAATAACATATATCAAAACATGAAACAAGATCACAAACTCCACCCTGAACATATATATATACAAGACACCTACCCTCATCATTATCATACAACAAAGTGGGACGAACGCCAGTCTTAATAAATGAACGACTAAGACCCACAAGACACAAGAAGGTCTCTGGATACTTTCTAATAAGTGTGCGGTTGTCATTCAACAATTCCACCCAAGGTAAATCCACAGCCTCATCTAACGGAAGCGGATCCTTAACAACAGAAGTACCGTTGAACCACGGAGTAGACAACAGACACACAGAAGCGTCAATCCAGAAAAAACGGTTATTCCAATTCTTCAGCGAGTCAAACTTCTTCGAGTAACAGCAGGGATCGTCGACACCCCCGCGCTTTGAAAAAGATAACCACCTGTTGCTAATCGAATTAACATAAAAACGGCGAAAGGTACCCACGGTGGGAACACGACCAAAGACGCGGCTCATAATCTCAAAATGACTCACCTTCACCGCGCCGATGACAGACAATTAAGAAAGATTAATCTGGTAGTACTCGAGTATACAGAGTAAGAATTTCGACAAAGGGATCCGATAATTGGCAAATTCAATAAAACGGGTATACATGCCAATCTTCCCCTCTTGACTATCTTTGATTGTAGAGTTTCGATCAGGCAATTTCGGCCGTAACTCGACCGGAATATTAAAAGTAGCACAATGAAGATCTAATTCCCTCTGGGTCAAAACAGAAGTGACAGTATAAATTGAACTACCGACCATTTTAAATGCAAATACAAGAAGAAGAGAACCTAACCTGTGACTAAAGGTGCACGATCTAACGAAAAACAAGCACACGGAAAAAGAACCAGATAAGCGAGAGTGAAAAGATGGAGAAAGGCGTAGTAAAAACCGAGAAAACAGTGAAAACAAGAAGGTATTTATACTAACCTACGAAAAAGAAAACCACAAATGCTAAGATCGAGACACGTGTCCACACCTTTCATCGGACGGTGGAGGTAAAGGGAGATGAACAGTTGCGACGATCCGCATGCCTGGCACAACGTCACATCAGTCAGAAAATCGTGTAGCTAAGAACAAGCCACGTGACACAAGGCTACCTACCAAGAGGTGTACGAGAGACGCATACGAGGCCGCTGACCGCCAACAGCCGAGCGGATCTAAGTCTAGTAACATCCTTCACACGCACTAGACTAGGGGGCATGATGACGTATAGTATCAATCTGTGTCCGCAGGCTCAAGCCACACAATAAGTAGCAGGCTCAAGCCCAAGACCCGAAAGTATCCAAGATGGCCAGACACCGACCGCTACGCAGGAAGTATAACCCGCACACGTCCGCGAGGAGAATAAACTCCGCGGCTCCGCAGGGATCATAACCCACACACATCCTTGCGGAGCACGCACCGCTACACGACAAACAGTCACCCGTGACTAAACCAGAAAGAGTAAGGACAGAGCATGGGACTTCGGGGAAGAACGTCAACGTTCCTAATAAGGATAACAGACGATGATAACGATAACCTAAGCAGCTACGCTACAAAAGGTGGCAGCATCATCGACGTTGACCCTACAGCAACAACCTTATTACCCACTGGGTAATAGGGTGAGCCTCGCCCCGTGACTCAGGCGTCCGACAGTGACACTTGCCTATATAAGAAGTCATCCAAACGCTTCTAACGGTATGACTTCCGCCCCCATTACACACATACTACTTATAACCAATACTTACTCTCACACCCGAGCTTAATCGCGAGATCCCCCTCCCGCGGTAAGGCTAACGGTGTTATTTTTCTTAGCAGGAAGTCTTCAATTCGTATTCACTTAGTACAATCGCTGCATCAAATTACGAGCTTATAGTCCCGCTGTAAGCGAGCTATTCTCTACTAACCATACCGCACTAATCTTGTACTAACACAACCAACAACGAAATATACCATTTTAGGCTTTTAGCTACATCCATATAATCAAATAACATGCTTTACATAAATGTGAATTTTTCTCTTTATTTTTCTTTTGTCTCAACTCAGTACATGTGTATAGTCACCACTCACCACCTTGATTAAATTTAAACGTACTTAAATTTTTCTCTACATGGAAAAAACAAATATTCTAACAAAAACTTGAGTCCTAAGCACATGCAAATGGTTCACTAGCTTGTTTATTTTACACAAGTGGTATAAAAAAAGAACAACATTAACCTCATTCATTAAAATTTATTTTATTTTATATTTTATGGCAAGTGAACCTGTGTTTTTTTTCTGCTATCACAAAAGCCTTATGGCATGAAATATGAAATTTATTTAAAACAGTAAATGGATACGTATCGTTTCCCGGTAATGGGTACCGGTATGAAATCGCGTCCGGTACTTTACGCTCGCTTAAAAAAACGGTACCACCAATTCCGTGCAGGATTGGTACTGAGCTAATCCATGGTAGATAGTGTGTCCGCATTTTATATAATACTAGTTTCTAGGTCTCCCCGCTTTTAAGGTATTGTTGGAAGAAACATTTATATGTTGATACTTGTTCGTTATCATTTATATTTGACTTTGTTTTATAACTTGGTCTGATTTGTGTTTTATGCAAGGTTATAAATAGCGTGAGGCGAGGCGTGGCGTGGCGGCACGGCCAAGCCTCACGCCTTTACGAGCCATGGCGTTTTCAAAGCGTGACTTAAAGCGGCACAAAATATGAAAATATTTATAAATTTATATATTTATATCATATTACAAATATATTGAGTTTATAAAAAGTGTCATACATAAGGAATAAAATCAAGAAACTATCTTTACATGAAACGCCGCAAGCCGCTCATGACGTACACTCAGATCCGAAGATGTAGTACTACTTAGAAATACGATCAGAGCAGAAATGGAAGTCCCAAAAAAACGCAGGTCAAATGATGAAGATGTTCTCTCTCAACAATGGTTTGTGCGAAGAAACTGGCCCATTTACGGCTTGGATCTGAAATTTCGAGGTCCCAAAGGGACCCGCCATGTCGGTCAATGTTAATAAGTATGATGGCACGAAGATCCGTTCGATCGCTGAAGAATCTCATGCAACGGCAAAGAGTAGAGCGTTGGGCCATGCACCTGGTGCCACATGGTTTAACTTCACACTATCGGATCCGCCTAGGGTTTGGTTCCATAAACTCCCGCCAGAGCCATTGGACAACTTTGAAATGCTATGGAAAAACGTTATCTAGTGGAACTACTCGCAGCAAAATAAATACATTAAAGGCCCCGTAGAAATCACCATATCGATCAGAGAGAGGAGTTAATCAGAGTCGTCGGGAAGATTTCATGGAAAGATTCAGGCAGAAGTATGCATGTCAATTGGTAGGCACCAGAATGCATGGAATTATCGGGATTATGCACCGGGTATCTCTAACCCGGTTCTATTCCAAAGTTGATTGACAAACATACCAAGTTTAATAGACGAAATGATGAGCGTAACAACAGCTTTCTAAGAGAAGACGTAGCCGTCCGTAATCAATCAAAGAAAAAGCGCCGCCTAGCATCGGAAGCATATGTGACGGCAACGAACCAACTTCGACAAGAGCTGACTACAAAAGACAAACACTTGTCGAGCAAGTGGCAAGACCGCTTCACACTTCAACTAAGACACAAAAGAATTCCTAGCAATGGACACCGTGAACGTTCAAAAGCACCTGTCCACCCTTTGACCGGGCCCGCAAAAATCTGGAACAAGAACAAGTTATGCGAATTCAACGGGATCAAGGGTCACAGCACAGACAGAGTTGCAACACCTGAGCGGCAATAAAAGTTAGTTGTCAAGTCAGGGCAGGCTGTCACACTGGTTAAGAAATAAAACACATGGGAGGTAAATGATTTCGAGAGCACAAGCAAAAGCTACAAAAGAAAGGGGGAAGCTCCAAAAAAAGAAAAAGCTACAACAATTTTAATAGGGGGTTCCAGCCCTAGAACGAATAACAAGGCAAAAGACCACCCAGAGTTTCTCCGCAGACCAGGAAATTTCTTTCTCAACCCTAGGAGACAACAGCGGACAAGAAACACCAATTGTGATTGAAGCAGAAAGAAGTAAGAAGGACACCTCTTCCTTCGTTTGTTGTAGATGGAGGACTTAGCCTCAGAAGTGCTGTATGAGCATTGTGCTGACATGCTTCATCCAAAAATAAACTAAAATGATTCCTGGCAACCAACCCCATCCTGGGGTTCAGCGGTGAAAATTTCCTGTCCACTAGCGGCAAATAGCTGGAATGGTGACTTTGGATACGAAAAAACACTCAACGAGCGCCCTGATGAATTCTCGGTTGTCAGCGTCTTCGTCGCCATTACAACGGTATCATCGGCGCCCGGGTCTTTAGAAATCCCTTAAGCGTTCCCTCTACGCTCACGGAATGCTAAAAATTCTCAGTGGAAGGAGGATAACGACGAATTCCGTAGCAGCACACAATAATATTACCAGCAGAGTGCAGAATGGTAACAGAAGACAGGGTGCCTCACAGACCCAGAGATGCCAACGGCCGCGGGAAGGAATCAATATAGTTAGCATTCCACCAGAGTATCCGGAACAATCCGTACGATAGGCGATAAGCCTATCTAACAAGGAAGAACGGAACGCTACAATTTGCATAAAAGAAAACTTGGATATATTGCATGAAACCGGCAGACATGACGGCGTTTCCACAATCCATCAGCAGAACCATCTATTGAACGTTCCGCGAGGGATATGCAAACATAAGGAAAAAAAGAGGGGGACATGGTACCAGGTTGGAACAAAGCGGTCCAGAGGAAGTCGCCAGGCTTGTGGTGGATTAGCTCAGAGGATCATGAGGGAATTGCGATTTACACAGACTAGCTCTCAAACCTAGTCATGGTAAAGAAGCACGATGGCAGCTGGAGGATGTGCGTAGACTTCACAGATTTAAATAAGTCATGCCCAAAAGACTGTTACCCCCTTTCAGAAATCGATTGGAAAATTGAATCTCTCTGTGGGTACCCTTTTAAGTGCTTCTTGGACGCTTATAAAGGATACCACCAAATACAGATGCCGGAAGAGGACGAAAGAAAAAAATGGTTTTGTTCACTCCACCAAGGAGTCTTTTGTTATACGAAAATGTCGTTCGGCCTCAAGAACGCCAAAGCAACATATCAGCGGCTCGTAGATAAAGCATTCAAAAACAGATCTGCCGGAACTTAGAAGTATATGTAGACGACTTGGTAATAAAGAGCCACACAGAGCAGGAAATACTAAGGGACGTCGAAGAAACATTCCACAACCTGAGAAGAATAAACATGAAGCTCAACCCTAAAAAAATGCACATTCGGTGCGGAAGAAGGAGCATTCCTAGGCCACGTCGTCAGCATGCAAGAAATCAAAGCCTGCCCAGAGAAGGCGGAAGCGGTAATGAAGCTACAATCACCCTAAACATTGAAAGAAGCTCAAAGCTAACGGGTAAGCTGGCGAGTTTAACAGATTTCTTGTCCAAAATCCGCAGAATGAAAAATCACTCCCCTTCTTCAAAACCTTAAAAAGGTGTATAAAAAAGAGTGACTTCCAGTGGACAACAGAGGCAGAAAAGGAGTTCCAGAACATGAAAAAAATGCATAACGAAACTGCTAATGGTAACCGCGCCAAAGCCCAAAGAGGAGTTGGTAATGTATCTATGTGCAGCAAGGGAAGCAGTAAGCGCAGTCCTACTAGCAGAAAGGGACTCGGAAGGTATGCAGTTTATTTCGTCAGTGTGCTGGCAAACTCCAAATAATTAACTATAGCTCATTGGAAATCTGGTCTAGCGTTGGTGCATGCCACATGGGAGGCTGGGAGATACTTCCAAGCCATCTCAACCCGGTTGGTGGTAATCATGGTCCAGCCCATAAGCAAATCCTGTCACTGACCCGAAAACACGGGGAGGAATGCTAAATTAGAAGTTCAGCTGGGGGAAGAGTTCGACATCCATTATGGGCCAAATACATCAATCCGCGGCCAAATTTTAGCTGACTTCATCGTCGAGAAACCAAATGAAGAAGGACCGTTAATGGAAGTACAAACTGTAAGAAAGGCAATCTCCCGAACCATGGACCCTATTAATGAACGGATCATCATGTTTAGAGGGGTCAGGAACCGGACTCATCCTCACGAGCCCAGAAGGCGAGGAATTCACTTATGCACTAAGGTTCGAATTCGACGCGTCTAACAACGAGGTGGAATACGAACTAGTGGCGGGCTTGCGGATAGCAGAGCAAATGGGTGTAAAAAACCTAATAGCCAAAGTGAATTCTCGCCTCGTAGCGATCAAATCATGGATTGTATGAAGCCAACGAATAAAAGCTGACACTGTGCCTAGAGAATAGGTAAAACAATGTTCAACAACTTCAAAAATTGTTTTCAATTGAACAGGTGCTGCGTAGTGAAAACTAAAAGGTAAACCGCTTAAGCAAAAATTGCTTCACAAGCTGTTTGCCACACCTCACCTAACAAGTCTTTGGTGGAAACACTACAAGAAAGTCAATCAGTAAGATAGGGAAATTTTAGCGATAGTAAAAGAGGAAATGGTCTGCTGGATGACACCGCTAGTCGAGTAACTTACGAAAGTTACCCTGCCGGCGGGAAAAAAAAGCACGCGCGATCAAAATCAAGGCAAGACGTTACACCATGGTTAACGGCGTCTTATACTAAAAATCATTCCTGGATTTCCCTCTGTGGAACCATGGTTACGGTGTTGATTTTTATCGTGTGTCGGTCGATGCAAGGTAATATGTGGTAAAAGACAATTACACGAAGGAACGTTGTTGTAGTCATGCATTCTGGCCCAAAGATACGGTGGTGGCAAAAGCAATAGGTCCGGATTTTACTGGCCGTCACAATGACAGATGCACGGAAACATAATCAGTGAAATATGACGACTGCAGAACACCGAACTAGTCCATAGAATAGTGAATCCGCAAGCAAAGACACCGCCAATTAACTCTTTTTATCCGTGGCCATTCTACAAGTGGGGAATCGACATCTCAGGCCCATTCCCAGAAGGGCAAGGGAAGGTGAAGTTCTTGATCATAGCCATTGACTTACTTTTCAAAGTGGGATCGCAAAGCAAAGCCAAGTAGGCATCAAAACAGGAAACACACAGTCAAGTAATTTGTAGGGTAATAGCTATGTGCAGATTCAGGATTCTGGGAAATTAATATCGACAACCGGAGAAGCTATTCAGTAGACAAAACAATTAAATGGAATGGTGCGAGAAGCCAAGGAATATCAAGCAAAGGTTTGCATCTGTTAAGCACCCACAAACTACTCGGCCAAGTAAAAGATCGATAAGCAGCATGAGAGAAGGAATAATGCTAGATTGGGTGAAGGACAACATAAACGGGTTAAGGAAAGTCCGCTCACGTTTTATGGAGCGCACCGACACAATGATTAAAACAAGCAATGGAGACACCCCATTCTCTCTCACATCATGTACTGAATTTCGTTAATTACAGTCTGATAGGGATGCCCTCAATAAGATGTGCGAAAGTGAACCAGGCTGAGAATGATGAAGAACTGCTCCTAAACTTGGACATCCTTGTAGAAAGGAGGGAAAAGGCAGCGGTCATGAAAAGCCAGAAATAAGCCAAAATAGAAAATACTACATCAGCACAGTCGCTGACAAGCTTCCGCCCATGGGATTTTGCTCTACCGTAACATCGAAAGCAAGTCATGCCAAAGAAAGCGGAAAAGCTGGGTCCAAAGTGGGAAGGACCGTACGAGGTGGTAGAAGCACTCGGGAAGGGGTGAGGTATACAGGCTTAGGAACAGACGCGGAGGTGTACTCCCGCGCTTTTTCGTGGAACGTCAATGACTTGAAAAAATGTTATCTTTAATTTCCTATCATGTAAGTCCCCGCCAAATGTACGCAAAACGGTTGGTTGGTAAATTTACATTTATTATTTTGTAATGTAATTATTTTAAAATTATTAAATGCCATGTGAAGCCTAACTACCTTTACAAATTTTCTAAGAAAACTTGTTATATTTCATGCATACGGTAAGACGCGCACACATGCACATAAACACACATGTCACGGGAACGAGTACGGCCCCATAATTAACTCTGTTTGTTCAATGAAAAAATAAGGATGAGCAACCTATATTCAGCTCAACAAACGTAAGTGTATTGCAAGTCCAGTACAATAGCCAATCGGCCAAACAATACCTAACAAAGACTACCAAAAAAGATAGCAATTTAACTTAACACAGACTATCACAGAAAATAACAACTTCATTTAGCAAAGTTTATGCAGTAGTAGACACAGCCACAGACAAGGATCCGCGTAACAAATTACAAGTTAATTAGGTACTAACACCTAAGAGCATGGATTACCACATTCTAAGAATCTGCACGCCAGCCGCAGTGCGCCCAATACAAGTCACAAAAAAGTGCGAAAGTTGTTAAAACAGCTTCACAAGACAGTTTGAGGTACGAAGCACCATAGTCAAAATGGGCCCAAACACCACAAGCTAAGAACATCAAACATCACCAGTTTTATCCAAAATGGAAGTATCAAACAGATCATCATGTGGTTGGGTAACAGGGGGGTTGTTAGCGATCTCCTTCATGGCCCAAGACCAAAGTAGAAACTTGATAATCTTGTGACAACCCAGAGATGATTTGAGAAGCAGCTACGGGACAGAAGTCCCACCTGATGCAGAGTGGGGGCGGACACAAATCCCTCTCTCGATGACTGACGGATGGCAGGAATGACTTCAGATAATAGCATCTCACGGTTCTTCGGAACGGACTCAGAGTGAAAGGCAACATAGTCTAGATCATTTGAGGGTTGAAACCAGCAAAACTCAGGGTAAGCATCTTGTTACCTTGTCCATCTTTCAAAGTTAAGAGCATTAAATATTCAGCGCAAAGGGGAGAATCTTAAGGCCCTCTAATCATCCAACAGAGGAAAAGGATACACCTCAAATTCGTAAACGTAGCAAACTTACTTCCACTAAACCTCCTGATCATAAGTCTTCAACCTATAACCAGGGATTTACCGCCTTACCCATGAACAGATTCTGCTTTAATACCCTATTGAAAAAACTTTATTGATGGCCATTGAGATAAACCTTACCTAGGGAGGAACGACATTATACGGACGCTTGTGTCGCACTTATATTTAATCAGCCAAACGGAAGCCCTTATTGCCCAACAACCCAATCTAACCGTCCAGCAAATTAGCGGTCAACATATGCGGATTGAGATCTTTATCCTTATCGGTCGCTAAGTCAGAATACGGGAGTTATAAGATCGGGCTCATTTTCGCAAAACGTCGCTTCGTCGCGTCCTGTTGCGACACAAACTTTTCCCTCATCTTGCCTTCACCCACAACTTGATTTTTCAAACTATCACGTTCTGATTCCAAGGCGGAAACCCTCTCTACCAAACCAACATTCTCTGTATGAAAATTCGCAAGCTCACCAACTTTTTGGCAACGTGACTCCAAATCAGACACACGTTTGCGATGCTCTATCACTTCCGCAGCCTCAGCCTTAGACTTCTCTAACCGAGCCTTCATATCAGCAATCTTCGCATCCCTTTGTTGGTCGATTGCAACACTATCAGTAAACTTCTTCTTAAAATTTTCCCTTGACATAATCTCATGCTTATAACGCAAATACAATTCAGAAATCATACAGACATGCTGGGCTGAGTTAATGTTAACGGCATCAAGAAACGCGACATCATGCTGATTGCGAAGAGCGGCTCGGTAACCAGGAGGAGTAACATGGTCAAGAAGATTCTGACAAATGGCAGGGTTGATATCGAGCATTGTTAGTACATTCCAGTTAGGAACGTTTTAGACATTCAGAGCGGAAGCGGATAGTCATAGTTTTGAGACTCGTAGAAGGTCTATCAGGCAGAAGAAAACCCTGGCTCAGTGTGCGGACAAAGCCCCAGCTTCAGGCCCGGCAACCAGATTAAACGACGGACCATCACCATATGGTGCATTTAACGCAGGTCGTAGCTGAAAGTCCGCTAGGCGGAACAACCTGAGGAGAATCGGGAAGGTCAGTATCCGCAGTTACATAAGATAAAATGACAAAGTGACCAGAGGGAGGACATGTCCTTACATTATCATCCGAAACATCCTCAAGAACACGCTCAGGAGTAGGAGTGACAGAAAAAGAAGTAACATCCTCTGTGGCAGGGGCAACGGACCCAGAGCCAGTGTCAGCTTGCTCATTCTGTCTACTAAGCCTCCGCAGAGCAGAAGGAGACTTGCCCGTCGTGCTGGGTCGAGAATTAGAAATAACTATACCCTCAGCCCATGCTTTCTTCACAGGCGGCGACCCAGAAACAAAAGCCACTCCCCTCTTCCACTTACAAGAATTGAAGTTCAGTTCGTCCTGAATGGTATGATCAACAAGACTAATAGTTTGTGCAGAAGGGGATAATACTCTATCACCAGTCTTAGTGTTAAGCGGGACCTCATTGTCAGCAAGAGTCCGCTCCAACCTTCACCTAAAAAGATCCGCAGATCTCACAAAGTCAAGTAAACCCATTTCTGCAAGAAAAACAATAACATATGTCAAAACATGAAATGAGATCACAAAAACCCCACTCTGCGCAAATATATAGACAAAACACCTACCCTCGTCATTATCATACAACAAAGTGGGACGGACGTCAGTTTTAATAAATGAACGACTAAGACCCACAAGACACAAGAAGGTCTCTGGATACTTTCTAATTAGCGTGCGGTTGTCATTCAACAATTCCACCCAAGGTAAATCCACAGCCTCATCTAACGGAAGCGGATCCTTAACAACAGAAGTACCGTTGAACCACGGAGTAGACAACAGACACACAGAAGCGTCAATCCAGAAAAAACGGTTATTCCAATTCTTCAGCGAGTCAAACTTCTTCGAGTAACAGCAGGGATCGTCGACACCCCCGCGCTTTGAAAAAGATAACCACCTGTTGCTAATCGAATTAACATAAAAACGGCGAAAGGTACCCACGGTGGGAACACGACCAAAGACGCGGCTCATAATCTCAAAATGACTCACCTTCGCCGCGCCGATGACAGACAATTAAGAAAGATTAATCTGGTAGTACTCGAGTATACAGAGTAAGAATTTCGACAAAGGGATCCGATAATTGGCAAATTCAATAAAACGGGTATACATGCCAATCTTCCCCTCTTGACTATCTTTGATTGTAGAGTTTCGATCAGGCAATTGCGGCCGTCGTAACTGACGGTATATTAATGTAGCCAATGAAGATCTAAATTCCCTCTGGGAGTCATCTACAGAAGTGACAGTATAAATGAACTATCCGACATTTTTAAATGCAAAAAATCAAGAAGAAGAGAACACTAACTGTGAATAAAGGTGCTACGATTAACGAAAATCAAGCACACAGAAAAATGAACCAGATAAGCGAGAGTGAAAAGATGGAGAAAGGCGTAGTAAAAACCGAGAAAACAGTGAAAACAAGAAGGTATTTATACTAACCTACGAAAAAGAAAACCACAAATGCTAAGATCGAGACACGTGTCCACACCTTTCATCGGACGGTGGAGGTAATGGAGAGATGTACAGTTGCGACTGATCCGCCATGCTGGCCAACGGTCACTCAGTCAGAAAATCGTGTAGCTAAGAACAAGCCACGTGACACAAGGCTACCTACCAAGAGGTGTACGAGAGACGCATACGAGGCCGCTGACCGCCAACAGCCGAGCGGATCTAAGTCTAGTAACATCCTTCACACGCACTAGACTAGGGGGCATGATGACGTATAGTATCAATCTGTGTCCGCAGGCTCAAGCCACACAATAAGTAGCAGGCTCAAGCCCAAGACCCGAAAGTATCCAAGATGGCCAGACACCGACCGCTACGCAAGAAGTATAACCCGCACACGTCCGCAGAGGTAGAATTAACTTCCGCGGGCTCGCAGGGATCAATAACCCACACACATCTTGCGGCAGCACGCAACGCTACCACGACAAACAGTCACCGTGCATCATAAACCAGAAAGAGTAAGGACAGAGCATGGGACTTCGGGGAAGAACGTCAACGTTCCTAATAAGGATAACAGACGATGATAACGATAACCTAAGCAGCTACGCTACAAAAGGTGGCAGCATCATCGACGTTGACCCTACAGCAACAACCTTATTACCCACTGGGTAATAGGGTGAGCCTCGCCCCGTGACTCAGGCGTCCGACAGTGACACTTGCCTATATAAGAAGTCATCCAAACGCTTCTAACGGTATGACTTCCGCCCCATTACACACATACTACTTATAAACCAATACTTACTCTCACACCCGAGCTTAATCGCGAGATCCCCCTCCCGCGGTAAGGCTAACGGTGTTATTTTTCTTAGCAGGAAGTCTTCAATTCGTATTCACTTAGTACAATCGCTGCATCAAATTACGAGCTTATAGTCCCGCTGTAAGCGAGCTATTCTCTACTAACCATACCGCACTAATCTTGTACTAACACAACCAACAACGAAATATACCATTTTAGGCTTTTAGCTACATCCATATAATCAAATAACATGCTTTACATAAATGTGAATTTTTCTCTTTATTTTTCTTTTGTCTCAACTCAGTACATGTGTATAGTCACCACTCACCACCTTGATTAAATTTAAACGTACTTCAATTTTTCTCTACATGGAAAAAACAAATATTCTAACAAAAACTTGAGTCCTAAGCACATGCAAATGGTTCACTAGCTTGTTTATTTTACACAAGTGGTATAAAAAAAGAACAACATTCACCTCATTCATTAAAATTTATTTTATTTTATATTTTATGGCAAGTGAACCTGTGTTTTTTTTCTGCTATCACAAAAGCCTTATGGCATGAAATATGAAATTTATTTAAAACAGTAAATGGATACGTATCGTTTCCCGGTAATGGGTACCGGTATGAAATCGCGTCCGGTACTTTACGCTCGCTTAAAAAAACGGTACCACCAATTCCGTGCAGGATTGGTACTGAGCTAATCCATGGTAGATAGTGTGTCCGCATTTTATATAATACTAGTTTCTAGGTCTCCCCGCTTTTAAGGTATTGTTGGAAGAAACATTTATATGTTGATACTTGTTCGTTATCATTTATATTTGACTTTGTTTTATAACTTGGTCTGATTTGTGTTTTATGCAAGGTTATAAATAGCGTGAGGCGAGGCGTGGCGTGGCGGTACGGCCAAGCCTCACGCCTTTACGAGCCATGGCGTTTTCAAAGCGTGACTTAAAACGGCACAAAATATGATAAGGAAGGACGCCAGGGAGCTAATTCGAAGCTACATTACATTCTCCAGCAAACGTCAGCAAGAAATTGAAGAAGAATGGAATACCGCTGACCGCGCAAGCCGCATGACGTACACTCAGACCGAAGAGTCGTACTACTTAGAAAACGATCAGAGCAGACACTGGAAGTCCAAAAAACGCAGGTCAAATGATGAAGATGATCTCTCTCAACCATGGTTGTGCGAAGAAACTGACCCATTTACGGCTAGGATCTGAAATTTCGAGGTCCCAAAGAGGACCCGCATGTCGGTCAATGTAAAAACGTATGATGGCACCGAAGATCCGGACGATCGCCTGAAGATCTTCCAAGCAACGGCAAAGATAGAGCGTTGGGCCATGCCCACCTGGTGCCACATGTTTAACTTCACACTCATCGGATCCGCCAGGGTTTGGTTCCATAAACTCCCGCCAGAATCCATTGACAACTATGAAATGCTATGGAAAACGTTCCTAGGGAACTACTCGCAGCAAAATAAATACATAAAAGGCCCCGTAGAAATCCACCATATCGAACAGAGAGAGGGAGAGTCGACGGAAGCTTTCATGGAAAGATTCAAGGCTGAAAGTATGCATGTCAATGGAGCACCAGAATGCATGAGAATATCGGGATTCATGCACGGTATCACTAACCCGGATCTAATCACAAAGTTGAATGACAACATACCAAAGTTTATAGACGAAATGATGAGCGTAACAACAGCTTTCTAAGAGAAGACGTAGCCGCCGCTAATCAATCAAAGAAAAAAGCGCCGCCAGCATGGAAGCATCATGAGACCGGCCACGAACCAAACTTCGACAAGAGGCTTGACTACAAAAGACAACACAAGTCGAGCAAGTGGCAAGACCGCTTCACACCTCTCACAAAGACACCAAAAGAAATCCTAGCAATGGACACCGTGAAGTTCAAAGCACCGCCACCTATGACCGGGCCCGCAAAAAATCGGAACAAGAACAAGTTCTGCGAATTCCACGGGGATAAGGGTCACAGCACAGACGAGTGCATCCACCTGAGGAGGCAAATAAAAGAAGTTGTCAAGTCAGGGCAGCTGTCACACCTGGTTAAAGAAATAAAACAGGGAGGAAAATGAAGAGAGCAAGCAAAAGCTACAAAGAAAGGGGAAGCTCCCAATAAAGAAAAAGCTACAACAATTTTCATGGTCCAGCCCTAGCAACGAATAACAAGGCAAAAGACCACCCAGAGTTTCTCCGCAGACCAAGAATTTCTTTCTCAACCCTAGGAGACAACAACGGACAAGAAACACCAATTGTGATTGAAGCAGAAGTAGAAGGACACCTCATCCATCGTATGTATGTAGATGGAGGACTAGCCTCAGAAGTGCTGTATGAGCATTGCTTCAACATGCTTCATCCAAAAATAAAAAACTAAATGATTCCGGCAACAACCCCCCTCCTGGGGTTCAGCGGTGAAATATCCTGTCCACTAGGGCAAATAGCGCTAATGGTGACTTTGGGAGACGAAAAACACTCAACGAGCGCCCTGATGAACTTCATGGTTGTCAGGTCTTCGTCGCCATACAACGGTATCATCGGCCGCCCGGGTCTTAGAAAAATCCAAGCGGTCCCATCTACCGCTCACGGAATGCTAAAATTCTCAGTGGAAGGAGGAATAACGACGATCCGTAGCAGCACCATAATACCAGCAGAGTGCAGAATGGTAACAGAAGCACAGGGTGCCTCACAGCCCAGAGAGCCAACGGCCGCGGAAGGAATCAAAGTAGCAATCCACCCAGAGTATCCGGAACAATCCGTTACGATAGGCGAAAGCCTATCCGAAAAAGGAAGAATGGAACGCTACAATTTGCTAAAAGAAAACTTGGATATATTTGCCTAGAAACCGGCAGACATGACCGGCGTTCCACAATCCATAGCAGAACACCGTTTGAACGTCCGCGAGGGATGCCAACCCATAAGGAAAAAAAGAAGGGGACAGGTACCGGATAGGAACAAAGCGGTCCAAGAGGAAGTCGCCAAGCTGGTGGAAGCTGAGATCATGAGGGAAGTGCATTACCACGACTAGCTCTCAAACCTAGTCATGGTAAAGAAGCACAATGGTAGCTGGGGGATGTGCGTAGACTTCACAGATTTAAATAAGTCATGCCCAAAAGACTGTTACCCCCTTTCAAAAATCGATTGGAAAGTTGAATCTCTCAGTGGGTACCCTTTCAAGTGCTTCTTGGACGCTTATAAGGGATACCACCAAATACAGATGCGTGAAGAGGACAGAAGAAAAAAATGGCTTTTCACACAACCAAGGAGTCTTATTGTTTATACGAAAATGTCGATCGGCCTCAAAGAACGCCAAAGCAACAAATTCAGCGCTCCGTAATAAAGCATTCAAAAACAGATCTGCCGGAACTTAGAAGTATATGTAGACGACTTGGTAATAAAGAGCCACACAGAGCAGGAAATACTCAGGGATGTCGAAGAAACATTCCACAACCTGAGAAGAATAAATATGAAACTCAACCCAAAGAAATGCACATTCGGTGCGGAAGAAGGAGCATTCCTAGGCCACGTCATCAACATGCAAGGAATCAAAGCCTGCCCAGAGAAGGCGGAAGCGGTAATGAAGCTACAATCACCCTAAACATTGAAAGAAGCTCAAAGCCTAAACGGGAAGCTGGCGAGTTTAAACAAATTCTTGTCCAAATCCGCAGAAAAATCACTCCCCTTCTTCAAAACTTTGAAAAGATGTATAAAAAAAAGTGACTTCCAGTGGACAACAGAGGCAGAAAAGGAGTTCCAGAACATGAAAAAAATGCATAACGAAACTGCTAATGGTAACCGCGCCAAAGCCCAAAGAGGAGTTGGTAATGTATCTATGTGCAGCAAGGGAAGCAGTAAGCGCAGTCCTACTAGCAGAAAGGGACTCGCGGAAGGTGCCAGTTTATTTCGTCAGTCGTGCCTTGCAAACCCCAAAAATTAACTATAGCTCAATGGAAAATCTGGTCTTAGCGTTGGTGCATGCCACAAGGAGGCTGAGAAGATACTTCCAAGCACACCCGGTGGTGGTAATCATGGACCAGCCCATTAAGCAAATCCTGTCATGACCCGAAAACACGGGGAGAATGCTAAAATAGAAGTTTGAGCTGGAAGCGTTCGACATCTCATATAGGCCAAATACATCAATCCGCGGCCAAATTTTAGCTGACTTCATCGTCGAGAAACCAAATGAAGAAGGACCGTTAATGGAAGTACAAACTGAAGAAGCAATCCCCGAACCATGGACCCTATTAATGAACGGGTCATCATGTTTAGAGGGGTCAGGAACCGGACTCATCCTCACGAGCCCAAATGCAGGAAATTCACTATTGCCAAAGTTTCGAAATTCGACGCGTCAAACAACGAGTGAATACGAACTAGTGGCTGGCTGCGGATAGGCAAAAAGAGCAAATGGGGATGGTAAAAAACCTAATAGCCAAAGTGAATTCTCGCCTCGTAGCGAATCAAATCAATGGATTGTATGAAGCCAACGAACAAAGCATGACCCAGTGCCTAGAAAAGGCTAAAACACTGATCAACAACTTCAAATGGTTTTCAAATAGAACCGGTGCGCTAAATGACGAACTAAAAAGGCAACCCCGTTAATGCAAAATAGCTTCCACAATCTTGCCCATCTCACCAAACAAGTTTTATGTGGAAACTACAAAGAAAGTCAATAGAAAGAAAGGGAACATTTAGCGATAGATAAAAAGAGGAATAGTACTGCCAGAAAGGACACCGCTAGTCGGTAACATACCGAAAGTTACCCTGCCGGCGGGAAAAAAAAGCACGCGCGATCAAAATCAAGGCAAGGCGTTACACCATGGTTAACGGCGTCTTATACAGAAAGTCGTTCCTGGAACCATGGTTACGGTGTGTCGGTCCAACGCAAGCAGAATATGTGGTAAAAGAAATACATGAAGGACCGTGCAGCATGCACTCTGGCCCAAGATCTGTGGTGGCAAAAGCAATCAGGTCCGGATACTACTGGCCGATAATGCACAAAGATGCACGAAACATCATCAGGAAATATGACGACTTGCCATAACCACCGACCAGTCCCAAGGAATACCGCATCAAAAGCTCACACCAATGAACCACTCCGAAGCCAATCTACAAGTGGGGAATCGACATCATCAGCCCATTCCCAGAAGGGCAAGGGAAGGTAAAGTTTTTTATCATAGCCATTGACTACTTTACAAAGTGGATCGAAGCAAAGCCAGTGGCAACAATAACAGGAAACCAAGTCAAGAAATTTGTATGGGATAATATTATGTGCAGATTCAGACTTCTGGGGGAAATCATATCCGACAACAAAAAGCAATTCAGAGACAACCCATTCAAGGACTGGTGCGAGAAGTTGAATATCAAGCAAAGGTTTGCATCCGTTAAGCACCCACAAACTAACGGCCTAGTAGAAAGAGCGAACCGCAACCTAGGAGAAGGAATAAAAGCTAGATTGGGTGAAGACAATAGAAACTGGGTTGAGGAAGTGCCGCACGTGTTATGGGCTCACCGCACAATGATTAAAACAAGCAATGGAGACACCCCATTCTCTCTCACATATGGTACCGAAGCCGTAATACCAGTCGAGATAGGGATGCCCTTAATAAGATGTGCGGAAGTAAACCAGGCTGAAAATGATGAAGGACTGCTCCTGAACTTGAACATCCTTGAAGAAATAAGGGAAAAGGCACCGGTCCGTGAAGCCAGAAACAAAGCCAAAATGGAAAAGTACTACAATGTAAAAGTCCGCAACACAAGCTTTCGCTTAGGAGATTTTGTGTACCGTAGCAACGAAGCAAGTCATGCCAAAGAAAGCGGAAAGCTGGGTCCAAAGTGGGAAGGACCATTCGAGGTGATAGAAGCACTCGGGAAGGGAGCATACAAGCTCATGAACGGAAGCAGAGATGTACTCCCGCGCACGTGGAACGTTCAAGACTTGAAAAAAATGTTATCTTTAAATTCCTATCATGTAAGTACCCTGCCAATGTAAAACCACACTAGCGGTTGAGGTAATTTTCATTTAGTATTATGTAATGACTTATTTTAAAATTATTAAATGTTTTGTGAAGCCTAGCTACCTTCACAAATTTTCCAAGAAAACTTGTCATATTTCATGCATACGGTAAGACGCGCACACATACACATAAACACGTACATCACGGGAACGAGTACAGCCCCATAATTAACTTTATTTGTTCAAGAAACAAAATAAGGATGAAGCAACCTAAAATCATCTCAACAAAACGTAAGTGTATTGCAAGTCCCAGTACATAGCCATCGCCAAACAATACCTAACACAGACTACCAAAAAAGATAGCAATTTAACTTAACACAGACTATCACAGAAAATAACAACTTCATTTAGCAAAGTTTATGCAGTAGCACAGCCACAGGCGGCCGCGTAAACAAAATCACAAAGTTAAAGTACTAACACTAAGAGCATGGATCTACCACATACAAGATCAGCACGCAGCCACAGGCGCCCACATACAAGTCACAAAAAGTGGAAAGTTGTTAAAACAGCTTCACAAGATAGTTTGAGGTACGAAGCACCATAGTCAAAATGGGCCCAAACACCACAAGCTAAGAACATCAAACATCACCAGTTTTATCCAAAATGGAAGTATCAAACAGATCATCATGTGGTTGGGTAACAGGGGGCTAGTTTAGCGGATCACCATCCTGGCCTAAGACCAAAGTTAGAAACATATAATCATTGCACCCCAGAGAAGAATCATAAGAAGGTAGCAGGCCAGAAGTCCCACCTGAAGCAGAGCTGGAGGGCGGACACAATCCCCTCCTCTCAGCAGACTGACGGATGGCAGGAATGACATCAGATAATAGCATCTCACGGTCTACGGAACCGGACTCAGAGTAGACAGGCACATAGACTAGATCAATAGAGGGTTGAAACCAGGCAAACTCAGGCGTAGCATCTTTGTTACCTTGACCATCTTTCAAAGTAAGAGCATACATAATCAGCGCAAGGGGAGAATCTTTAAGGCCCTCTAACTCATCCAACAGAGGAAAAGATACACCCTCAAATTCGGAAACCGTAGCAACATACTTCCCCTCAACCTCCAGATCATAAGCTTCAACCTAAACCAGGGATCTACCAGCCTTACCATGAACGATCCTAGCTTTCAAACCCTGTTGAATACCTTTATTGATGGCCATTGAGATAACCTTACCTAGGGCGGAACGACATTCAACGGAGCGTGCGCACTTATAAACAGCCAAACGGAAGCCGTGCCCAACAACCCATCTCCGACCAGCAATAGCGGTCAACATATGCGGATAGAGATCATTATCCATATCGCGTCGCACGTCAGCAATACGGGCGTCTAGCTCCGCGGCACATTTCGCAAAACGTCGCTTCGTCGCGTCCTGTTGCGACACAAACTTTTCCCTCATCTTGCCTTCACCTACAACTTGATTTTTCAAACTATCACGTTCTGATTCCAAGGCGGAAACCCTCTCTACCAAACCAACATTCTTTGTATGCAAATTCGCAAGCCTCCACACTTAATGCAACCGTGACCTCCCGAACAACACAATATTTGTGAACCTCTATCACTTATAGCATCCGTCGGCCTCGACCTTCTCTAACCAAGCTTCAGAATAAGCAATCTCCCATCCCTTTGGACACTGCAACACTATCATTAAACTTCTTCTTAAATATTCACTTTCATAATCTTCATGCTCAAAAGCAAACGTAACTCAGAAACATACAAACATGCAGGGCCGATTTAATGTTAACAACTTACAGAAATGGCGCACATGCTGAAGCGAAGAGCTGCCTAGTAACCAGGAGGAGTGACATGATCAAAAAGGTTCCAGCAAATGGCAGGGTTGTCTATCCGAGCATTGTTAGTAACATTCTAATTAGGAACGTATACATTCAGAGCGGAGGCGAAGTCAAGTAGTTGAGACTCGTTAGACGACATCAGCAGAAGAACCCTGGCTCGGTGTAGCGGACAAAGCCCCAGCTTCAGGCCCGGAACCAGATAAACGACGACCATCACCCACAGGTGCATTAACGCCAGTCGTAGCTGAAGTCGCAGGCGGAACAACCTGAGGAGAATCGGGAAGGTCAGTATCCGCAGTTACATAAGATAAAATGACAAAGTGACCAGAGGGAGGACATGTCCTTACATTATCATCCGAAACATCCTCAAGAACACGCTCAGGAGTAGGAGTGACAGAAAAAGAAGTAACATCCTCTGTGGCAGGGGCAACGGACCCAGAGCCAGTGTCAGCTTGCTCATTCTGTCTACTAAGCCTCCGCAGAGCAGAAGGAGACTTGCCCGTCGTGCTGGGTCGAGAATTAGAAATAACTATACCCTCAGCCCATGCTTTCTTCACAGGCGGCGACCCAGAAACAAAAGCCACTCCCCTCTTCCACTTACAAGAATTGAAGTTCAGTTCGTCCTGAATGGTATGATCAACAAGACTAATAGTTTGCGCAGAAGGGGATAATACTCTATCACCAGTCTTAGTGTTAAGAGGGACCTCATTGTCAGCAAGAGTCCGCTCCAACCTTCACCTAAAAAGATCCGCAGATCTCACAAAGTCAAGTAAACCCATTTCTGCAAGAAAAACAATAACATATATCAAAACATGAAACAAGATCACAAACTCCACCCTGAACATATATATATACAAGACACCTACCCTCATCATTATCATACAACAAAGTGGGACGAATGCCAGTCTTAATAAATGAACGACTAAGACCCACAAGACACAAGAAGGTCTCTGGATACTTTCTAATAAGTGTGCGGTTTTCATTCAACAATTCCACGCAAGGTAAATCCACAGCCTCATCCACCGGAAGTGAATCCTTAACAACAGAAGTACCATTGAACCATGGAGTAGAAAACAGACACACAGAAGCGTCAATCCAGAAAAAACAATTATTCCAATTCTTCAGTGAGTCAAACTTCTTCGAGTAACAACAGGGATCGTCGGCACCCCCGCGCTTTGAAAAAGATAACCACCCGTTGCTAATTGAATTAACATAAAAGCAGCGAAGATACCCGCGGTGGGAATACGACCAAGGGCGGGGCACATAATCTCAAAATGACTCACCTTCGCCGCGTCAATGACAGACAATTGTGAAAGATTAATTTGGTAATACTCGAGTACACAGAGTAAGAATTTTGACAAAAGGATCCGATAATTGCAAATTCAATAAAGCGGGTATACATGCCAATCTTCCCCTTTGACAATCTTTGATTGTAAGTTTTCGATCAGCAATTTCGGCCGTAACTCGACCGGAATATTAAAAAGTAGCACAGATGAGAATCTAATACCCGTCTGGGATCAAAACAATAAGTAACAGTATAAATTGAACTACCGGGACCATTTTTAAATGCAAATACAATAAGAATAGAACCTACCTTGACAAAAGGTGCCGATCTAACGAAAAACAAGCACACGGAAAAAGAACCAGATAAGCGAGAGTGAAAAGATGGAGAAAGGCGTAGTAAAAACCGAGAAAACAGTGAAAACAAGAAGGTATTTATACTAACCTACGAAAAAGAAAACCACAAATGCTAAGATCGAGACACGTGTCCACACCTTTCATCGGACGGTGGAGGTAAAGGGAGATGAACAGTTGCGACGATCCGCATGCCTGGCACAACGTCACATCAGTCAGAAAATCGTGTAGCTAAGAACAAGCCACGTGACACAAGGCTACCTACCAAGAGGTGTACGAGAGACCATACAGGACCGCTGCCGCCAACAGCCGAGCGATCTAAGGTCTGTAACATCCTCACACGCACAATACTAGGAGGGCATGAAAGGACGTAAAGTATCAATCTGTGTCCGCAGGCACAAGCCACACAAAAGAGTAAGACAGTCTCAAGCCCAAACCCGAAAGTATCCAGAGATGCCAGACACCGACCGCTACGAGGAAGTATAACCCTACACGTCCGCGAGGAGAATAAACACCGCGCTCCGCAGGGATCCTAACCCACTACACATCCTTGCGGAGCACGCACCTGCTACACGACAAACAGTCACCCGAGACTAAAGCCAGAAAGAGAAAAGGACAGAGCAAGGGAACTGACGGTAAGAAACGTACACGTTCCGTATAATAATGGATAACAACGATGATAACGATACCTAAGCCAGCACGGCTACAAAGGTGGCAGCATCATCGACGTTGACCTCACAACAACAACCCTATTACCCACTGGGTAATAGGGTGAGCCTCGCCCCGTGACTCAGGTGTCCGACAGTGACACTCGCCTATATAAGAAGTCATCCAAACGCTTCTAACGGTATGACTTCCTCCCTCATTACACACATACTACTTATAACCAATACATACACTCACACCCGAGCTTAATCTGCGAGATTCCCCCACCCGCGGTAAGGCTAACGGTGTTATTTTCTTAGAGGATTGTCTTCAAATCGTATTCACTTAGTACAAATCGGCTGCATCAAATTACGAGCATATGTCCCCGCGTGTAAGCAGCTATTCAACTACTAACCATACCGCACTAATCTTGCACTAACACAACCAACACTAAATATAACCATTTTAGGCTTTGTAGCTACATCCATATAATCAATAAAACATTCTTTACTAAAATGGTGAATTTTTCTCTTATTTTTTTCTTTGTCTTCAACATCAGTACATGTGTATAGTCACCACTCACCACCTGATTAATATTTAAACGTACTTAATTTTTCTCAACATGAAAAAACAAATATTCTAACAAAAAATTGATGTCCTAAGCACATGCAAATTGGTTCACTAGCTGTTTAGTTACACAGTGGTATAAAAAAAGATCAACATTAACCTCATTCATTAAATTTATTTATTTTAATCTTTTATGGCAAGTGAACCTGTGAATTTTTTTTCTGCTATCAAAAACCTTATTGCAAATGAAAATATGAAGATTTATTTAAAACAGTAAATGGAATACGAATCGTTTTCCCGGTATAGGGTACCGGACATGAATCGCGTCCGGTACTTTACGCTCGCTTAAAAAAACGGTACCACCAATTCCGTGCAGGATTGGTACTGAGCTAATCCATGGTAGATAGTGTGTCCGCATTTTATATAATACTAGTTTCTAGGTCTCCCCGCTTTTAAGGTATTGTTGGAAGAAACATTTATATGTTGATACTTGTTCGTTATCATTTATATTATTTTTTTTTTTTTTTTTGGGGGGGGGGGGGTGGTGTGTTTTTTTTGACTTTGTTTTATAACTTGGTCTGATTTGTGTTTTATGAAGGTTATAAATAGCGTAAGGCGAGGCGTGGCGTGGCGGCATGGCCAAGCCTCACGCCTTACGAGCCATGGCGTTTCAAAGCGTGACTTAAAGCGGCACAAAATATAAAAATAAAAAAAAAAAAAAAAAAAAAAAAAAAATGAAAATATTTATAAATTTATATATTTATATCATATTACAAATATATTGAGTTTATAAAAAGTGTCATACATAAGGAATAAAATCAAGAAACTATCTTTACATGCAATCCTTTTCATTTCCAACTTGACAAAAATGATCAAGAGCCGTACGTGAAGTTCTCTCACTTATTTTCTTATATTCATCTAGAAAATCAACATTAACGCCGTATTCCAATTGACGAATTACAGAGGTGCACTTTAACAACGCGAAAAGCCTATCTCTTCCGTACAATCAATCAATTATTACGAATAAATGCATCGTGATTAATAACATCATTACCTATCGGTTGAAAAATTGGCCGAGCCATTCGGAACGTGGTTTCGGAATTTTTATGCATCGTACATCGGGTCCTCCTAAAAAAGGCGGCGACTAAACTCTCTGTAGTACAAGAACGATCTTCCGAAAGTGTTTTTTATGATTGTTTTCTCGTCAATCATTTGCTTTGTCGTCTACGCTTAATAAACGCAATCCGCTCGTTTAATAAAAGTCAACCTATTCCTATTAACTTCTTCTCCGTTCTTCTACATCTAGGGCCCATAAATGTATACGAATTCATTATGATATAAATGAGGAAATGTGAGAAGTTGTATTTAAAATGAAGAGTTTGTATAAAAATGAGTGAAATATGTAGTAATTAATGAGGTAAAAAAATAAGTTTTTGAAAAAAAAAGTTTTTTTATATAATGTAACGGTAGATAAAAGGGACCCACACTTTTTGTAACTCACCAAAGGTGGTGGTCACACACCTTTATGATGAATTCGCGCACAGAAAGTTAGGGTGATGGGATGGAAACTCACGCACGAGGTTTTAACCTCACTCGGTGAGTTTCTTTCTATACCGTCCAGTCTAAAGTCTGCATCAGTTCATTACTTCATTATATTAATTTTGAGTGGTGAGTAATAATTTTATCTTTTAAAGTAACATTTGTTGGGGTTTTGATCTATCCAAATATTATTTTTCCAACATTATGTAGTTCAAGAATTGAGTTCATAACATCTGTTATATACAACATATTACTAATTCAACTATTACAATTCTTATAAAATTAGGATGCTTTATTTAGGCACATTCAATTTCCTTTTAACCAAAAATATCACAAAGTAGAATACTAATTAACATCCACTTAGGAAAAAAAGCAAAGACGACTTTGACAGTCATTGGTGACGTCTGATAGGGACATCAAACGTGTATGGCACCACAAATATAAAACCGTTCCGTTACTATAGTAATATTACAGATTTATATCATAAATCACTAAAGTTCAAAGGTTGGATATGAGGGTAATGTTATCCTCAATGTTGTGGGTCATGAGAAAACTCAAGATTTATGCAGCCTTATAAGCAATAAAAGAAGAACCATGTACGAATAAAACTTATCACACTCCTCTCTATGACGTTTTAAAAGTCCCATTTATTTTTAGGGTTAATGGCATATAATAGCAACGTACTTTCCCATTTGAGCCATTATCAGATATGAACTCCAAAAAGTATCACAATACCCATCGAACTTTATATGAACTGATCCAATATCAGCAACTTGACCAATTTTTCTTACAAAATTCACGTCATGAGACACATGTACATGTCATATCCCTTCTTTTAGAGCGTTAGGTTCCATGTCAGCCCCTAATACACACCGTTAGGTTGTATGCGTTAGTGTTAGGGTTATATGTGTTTTTATTGGGGAAGACAACCTAACGGTGTGTATTAGGGGCTGACATGGAACCTAACGCTCTAAAAGAAGGGACATGACATGTACATGTGTCACATGACGTGAATTTTGTAAGAAAAAATTGTCAAGTTGCTGATATCTGATCAGTTCATATAAAGTTCGATGGGTATTGTGATACTTTTTGGAGTTCATATCTGATAATGGCTCAAATGGGAAAGTACGTTGCTATTATATGCCATTAACCCTTATTTTTATCAAAAACCCAAATGATGTAAATTTTCTAAATAATTAACCAATTCAACCTTTTCTTTTACATATTTGGGTCAATTTTGACAGCTCTACTTTCACACTAGTCGCTGACTGTCTTTTCCATGCAATAAGCCAATAACTACAGATCGCAAAGACTTGAGAGTCTTTGGTCTGTTGGTATTAGGGTATTGATAATCAAAGATTGCCGGATACATTTTTGAATCGTGTATAGTTCACTTTTCGAATACAATATTTCGACCTTATTCGGTGCCTTGGGTTACACGAAATTCGTATTGAGATAAGACAAGAACACACTCAAATTCTAGGCACAAGAATTAGAGCAAAAACATGAAAAAGATTGTATGTGTTGTTTTGATATTGTTCATATAAGAATATTGTTTTTCATCTCCTTATATTACAAGACCAAAATCAATTTTTATAAAGGAAAAACCAAGTGACGGTTGGCATGAGAAGTTGTATCTTTCCATAAAAGTCATTGACTTTTAAAATTAGTTACAACCTCACATTAATGACACTTTGAATATGTCACAGTATTAGCAGTCTTTAGTGACGCCCCTAAAGACTTGGTGACTCCTTAGAATGTCGCTAATGTTCCTATAACCAACATTTTCCTTACGATTAAATAAACTTACACGAGCGTGCACTCCGCACCACCTAACTCATATTATAGTTTAACTTTAACTCCTTTGGTCTCGGGTAAATCACTATTACATAAAATGCTTGAGGACACTAAAATCACCAACATGGTCGTCTAATGTAAGACTACAAATTTACTGTGGTTTTTTTCCAAGTGTTGTCGGCTCCACACAAATTTATTTCCGTCTAGTTCAAATTTCTTCGTTTTCAAATCAAAGTCTATATAAGGCTGTAAAGAGGCATATGTGTTCATTATCAGATCAAAAAACATCAATACAAATTTGTACAACTAACATTATGAGAGAAAATATTTACTTTCACTTTATGCATACTCTTGTTTTGTTTAATGCCACAACCGCCTTTACCATTAGCCACCACCAACTTGTTGCAGCAGCAGGAGGAGATGCTAACACGTGCATTGATAAGGAGAGGCAAGCTCTTCTTGATTTCCAAGATCAACTTTCCTACTACTATTTTGTGGCTGATATATGGAGTCCTGAAGAAGATGATTGTTGTCAATGGGAAGGAGTCACGTGCAACACCCAAACAGGTCATGTCACAGAGCTTAACCTTTCAAACCCAGATGACCAATATGATGGTCTTGAAGGTGAGATTAGCCTTTCATTGCTTAACTTAACCTACTTGAATCATCTTTCTCTTTCAAAGAACTCTTTTTATGGAACCATTCCCAAATTCATCGGCTCCATGACTCATTTAACCCATCTTGACCTTGGCCAAAATCACCTATCTGGAACCATTCCCGAGTCTATTGGTAACATGACTCATTTAACCTATCTTGACCTTGGTGAAAATTACCTCACTGGAACCATTCCCGAGTCTATTGGTAACATGACTCATTTAACCCATCTTGACCTTGGTCAAAATTACCTCACTGGAACCGTTCCCGAGTCTATCGGTAACATGACTCATTTAACCCATCTTGACCTTGGTCAAAATAACCTCACTGGAACCATTCCAGAGTCCATTGGTAACATTGGCCACTTAACTTTTCTTGACCTTGGTGAGAATAATTTTTGTGGAACCATTCCCAGGTCTGTAGGTTCTTTGACCAAATTAACGCACCTTGATCTTTCAAAAAACTCTCTTAATCGAGCTATTCCTCCAGAATTAGGAAACCTCACCAATTTGGTCGAGCTGTCACTCAGTGTTGAAAACTTAGATTGGTTGTCTTCTATGTCTAAATTAGAAGAACTTAATTTGGATGGAAGCTCTCTAGACAAAGCAAATCACTGGGTAGATTTAATTATAGGTCTCCAAAACCTATCTTCTTTAAGTTTACGGGGATGTGACATCTCACAAGTCATGCATCTGTATTCTTCATCTGCCAATTATTCTTCATCTGTTATTAGTCTTTATCTCGATAACAGCAACCTCAACTCATCCATGTTTCCTTGGTTGTGCCCATTAATGGGAAATAATCTTGTAAGTCTAAATATCTCTGGCAACAAGTATGATGGGAAACTTTCAGATTTTCTGAACAACTTGTCTGCATGCGCATCATCAGTGACTAGGTTAGATACTTTGCATGCTTCAAGTAACCAATTCACTGGGTCATTGTCTGATGAGATCCAAAACTTTTCATCCCTAGCAGTGTTGAACCTGGCTTCTAATCAATTAGATGGAACTATTAGTGACAAACTTTGGCAACTAATCGACCTTCAATATCTAGATCTTTCTTTCAATCGTCTTAGAGGTCCTATCTCTGAACTCACTCAAGTATCACGTATTGACCAGTTGAAACTTTCAAACAACTTAATCGAAGGTTTTCCTTTCACTAGTAACTGGGAAGAGTTAAGTTATATTGATTTCCGCTCAAACAAGCTAGGGCCTCGTTTCCCCGAAGGGATACAAACACTGAACGGACTTATACATCTTGATCTTTCCAACAATAACATTTCAGACACATTTCCTACAAATGGCCAATTCTACCTTCTTTCTTCATTAGGATATTTTAATCTCTCTTTTAACAACATGAGTGGGAAATTACCAGATTTTCAATCAAACGTTGACCTAAAGATAGTTGATCTGAGCTCCAACAACTTTCATGGCCGAGTACCTGTGTTTCCGGCGTATATAAGTTATTTAGATCTTTCTAGAAATAAATTCCATGGAAGGATCTCTTTCTTATGCCACTTGTATGAAAGATTGGAATTTCTTGACCTCTCGAATAACTCATTAACCGGACCACTTCCGGACTGTTTGCGGAATTTCACAACACTAAGAGTTCTTAATCTCGGGCACAATTTTCTCTCAGGAAAGCTTCCCCCCTCTATTCGATATTTGAGTCAACTTGAGATGTTGTGTTTATACAACAATAGTTTTTCTGGAAAATTACATTCTTATTTGAAGAATTGCACCAAGTTAAGCCTTTTGGATTTAGGGGCCAACAAGTTCTCTGGTAATGTTCCTGTTTGGATTGGGGAAAACTTGCCAAGCTTGTATGTCCTTAACCTAAGATCAAACAACCTCTTCGGAAATATTCCTTTACAAATATGTCACTTAATAACTCTTCAAATCCTGGACTTGTCAAAGAACAATCTCCATGGAACGATCCCCCCGTGTGTGAATAATCTCACAGCCATGGTTCAAAAAGGATTATATGTGAAAAAGAATGTACATCAGTTTCATGCAGCACTGGTAGAGGATCGCGTATATGACTTTGCAGAGATGGTTGATAATAGCTATTTTGACCATCTACTGATCGAGTGGCAAGGAAAGGTACGTGAATTTAGTAGCATATTGGGATTGGTGAAGACGATTGATCTATCAAGCAACAATCTCACTGGAAAAATCCCATATGAAGTTACCAACTTGCATGGATTGTTGAGGCTAGACTTGTCAAACAACTCTCTAGTTGGAGAGATTCCAAGAGACATCGGTCAAATGAAAGCACTCTTAACTTTGAATCTATCTAGAAACTTCTTTTCAGGAAAGATGCCATCAGGCATGTCTGACATGGATTTATTAAATGATCTAGACGTATCATATAATAACCTGTCGGGGAGAGTTCCATCCAGCACTCAGCTCCAGTCCTTCCCACCTGAATGGTTCACTGGAAATGTAGGACTATGTGGACCTCCTACAGGGAAAAAATGTGTTGAAGATGAAGATCTTGGAGTTCCACCGGTCGGTGATAGTGATGGCGATGCAGAAAGTACAGATGAACTTCAAAGATGGTTTTATATTGGAGGGGCCACTGGTTTTACAACTGCATTTTGGATAGCATGTAGCGCTTTACTCTTCAATCGTCGTCTCAGACATGCGTTTTTCCGTCTTCATGATTGCTTGAAAGATTGGGTGTATGTGAAGGTATTGCTTTTCGTTGCAAAATTGCAAAGAGTTGCACGTGCATAGTGCTTCTTGTTTTCTGCTTTTTATGTGTTTTTTTTCTCTAGTTATTACTGTTCACATTATGTTATTGTAATATCATGCTTTATTTGTATTGTGGTTTTAACCTTGTTATTAATAAAATTGCCACTAACACCACGGGTGGCCATTTCCCCGTGTTGTGTACGTAAAATACACCATCGTGACATGTTCACAACTTGGGTTGATGTCATCGTTTTCAGAATTTCACCTATTTGGTTAAAAAAAGTAGCCTTCAACGTTTGATATTATCAATCCTAGTTGTGTTGTATATGCCATTCAAACAATGAATTTCTGAATCCAAAGAATAAAACTAAGGACGTCGTTGATATGCACAAAACATAGTCCAGGATACTGCTGACTTGTTGTCTTGACACACAAACGTTAGTAAGTTCACTTGCTCGTTATAATCGTATGATTATTTAACTTTGAGTACATAAAACTCTGTTCTCTTTATGGATAACTTAATTCTACTATATTTTGTTATTTCCTTCATAGCAAATTTGATAACTGATATATTTGCATCTATAATTTACTCGGTCAAAATTTTTAATTTCTTACGTAGTTAATGAAGGGAGATCAGCCGGTATCTTAATCGACTGCCAGAGTTTGACGCTGTTGAAGAATCAAGATGATGATCACAACACATCGCAGTAACTTGCTATTTGTAGTAGACCGTGCTCGACCGTGCATCTAAAAAGAACCTGCTTCTATCATAAACTTAATTCCAGATTACGTTGGTTTGATGTTTACTGTTAATTTTTTGAAGGTGGATTTATAACTCCTTTTGTTTTTCTTTGCTTAGTTTTATTACTCATTTAAACCATCTTGTTTTTCTTATAAAGTTTTGAATGTGGCATTGGTTTGTTTAAGGAGGATCAAAGAAACTGGCAACTGCCCAAAGTATAGATTGTGAGTTTAGCTAGATTCAAGATGACAGCTTATTAGTCTATGTGCTAATTTAACTTCTGCAAATTAAATAAATATCAGTGATATAACTTTCATTAAATCTTTAGCATTTAGTACTTCTGATTTTCTTAATGTTCTGCCTATACAACAGCTTTATGTAGTTGTATGAACACCAACTCCTTGAAGCATGTTGTGTATGTGACACAGACTACGTAAGAACCCATCATAGAGGTAATTCAAATCCTGTAAAACCCTTTCACTTATGATACTTGATTGAAGTAAAATTGATAACTTTGAAACTGTATGTGCAAAACTGGTTAATCAGACACGTTTGTTTAGCCGACACTTGGGTCAGGATTGGACTGGCAACTTGTTTAGCCGACACTTGTATAATTAGTTTCAAGGAACACAAACTTTTCTTACCTTATGTTAACAAAAAGTCCAAAATCTATACCACATTATAATTTATTTGGGACTTTCTTAAAATAGAAGGCTTAAAATTTAAAGAAACATACTTACTAATCATGAAATGTAAAAGTTATACATGGATATTCACACCCTCTTATTTTTATATTTTTTTTATTTTTGTTTTTTTATAAAACTGCAGAACTAAAAGTACGAAACATAAAATATAAAATTTAAAATATCAAAAGTATAAAAAAAGACAAAAAATATCAATACAACACAAGTGGACTAATGCTACGGTTAAGAATCAGTTGCAAATCCGTTGCCAATGGCATTTGCAACAGATACCTACTGTAGCGCTAATGCTCCATGGAAATTTAAATTGCAACAGATTTCTATCATGGTTAAAAAAATTTGCAACGGTTTATTAACCGAGAAGAATCCGTCCAAAATTAGCAACCGTTTTCACAACGGAATATATTCCAACCGTTTTTCACGATTTTTACGGTAGATGTTGCAAGGAAATCGCAACGGATAATATGTGGTACCTAACGGAATAAATTTGCTACGAAATTGCAACGGCATAAATTGTGACAAGTTTTCAACGGAGTGTCACCGAAATGATTCTGTTACAATTTCGTTACAAAAAACTGCATTTTTAGAAGAAGAAAAAACAACATTTATCTATTCTTCCGTAATATACAAATATCTAAAACTAGATAATTCCAAAGGTACAATTGAAATCCAAATTAATAATTAGATGAATATTCAAATATTATATTACATAGTGTATCATATCCTACCAAACGTACCACTTCTAAATCAAAAGTGTATTATACACTAAGTGTAAAAACCAAATCATACCGAATGCACCACTTCTTAACAAAATAAGTATAATCTAGCAAGTTTACCAAATCCATCGTACTAAACGCGAAGTGTACCTTAATCAACAAGTGTTTAAGCGGGATGGGGAGTAGCATGTTGCTCCTTCTATTCTGTTAACACGTCGGCCAACTTGTCATTTGTTTTTTTCTTCATTTCTTTTTTAAATGGCTCAAAAAAATTTGTTAAGCTTTCTTTGTTGTTTTATAGCTCCTCAAAAAGCTCCTTGTCTTTCTCTCTCGCTTTCTTCAAGTCTTTCACCGTTTTTTCTTACACTTCAACCTAAAAAAATACTTAAACAAATTATAACTAATGTGAATTTATAAGTACCTATCGTAGATGATTAAAAAAACCAAAACAAATCAAGACAATAGCTTCAAATTTTGATCCAACATGGTAGTTGTTCATGTATATGGCCGCTAGGCCTAAGCCGCGCGACCCACACAGATAAGCTGGGCTAACATTCTAAGGACAGCCGGATGAGGCCTCCCGATACTGACACAACACTATAGAAGGATAAGTACATTGAAACCTCATGAAAGACCAACGCATCCTATTACCCATGTAATCCCTAGTAACCGTCAGTTCATAGCAAGACCCGGACATACGCCGCCAACCCAGGATTTAGGGGATCTTGTTCCCCACGTGGATTCGCCACCTGACAAAGGTACAAAAGTAGCTCGGCGTTGCCATCCCCTAATTCAGGAACAGTACCTCTTAAATGTACTTGGGGTATATAAATTACCCCAAGCCCATACAATCAATCAAATGGCAGCTAACGTGCGTTACTTATTGTGGTTCAGCTTTGCTCAATCAAGAAACACCAGAAGACAGCATCCCTCTCCGCCTAGCGAATCTTTCCTCAACAAATTGCCGCCATCCTGAGACCCAACTCCAGTCTGCCTACTTTTAAGAATGAAGTCCCGAACCATTACACCACTGAATGAAACCCAGATACAAGTGGCCTCTGTCCAGAACAACACCAATCAAGCGTCAAAAGATGGTACCTCCACCCCAGGAACTCTTAAAAGAACAAGCAATGTGACCTTATCAAACCAAATGATCCTAACTCAGTGACATGTTAATGACACTGATGACTAAATAGAAGAGGTTGTCAAGAAAAAAGGCAAAGAACTAGCAGTTACGCGACCCTAAAGACAAAGATAAAGCAGTTTTGCAGACAGGAATAGAGCAGCCATCAAGAAGTATTGAAATGCCCAAGCGAAGATACGAGCTCTTTTCCATCTAACGTCTACTGAAACATTCTACACCACACGAGCGAGAACTCGGTATGATTTTGGTGTTTGTTGGCATTCGGTATGATACTAGTATGGGGAATCAAGGCGAATGGCTTATGCCCGTGTGGTGTAGAATGTTTCAGTAGACGTTAGATGGAAAAGCAAGGGCATGGTTTGATAAGCTGCCTCCGGGTAGTATCAACAACTGGGGGGGCTTGCAAGAAAAGTTTTAAACAGATTCGGAATGCTTAAGGCGTGTGCCAAGGACCCAACAAAAATCTCAAAGATTGTTCGCAAAGCAAACAAAAGTCTCCCAAACTTCAAAGAAAGGTGGGTAAGCGATTCCAACGCTATCCCTAGTATTTCAGAGTTAATGTAAATCTCGTCATTTATGAGTTCACTTAAGTGCCTGGAATTGTTGAAGCGCTTTTCGGATAGTATACCCAAGACAGTTGATGAAATGCTCAAAAGGGTGGATGACTATGTTCGGTTGGAAGAAGCCTTTCGTGACACAAAGTTACGAAAAAGAGAATTCTTAAGAAATAAGGTATTGGGCCAGTGGGGACAAAAGAATGATCGCCCGCACAGGGGACCGTACGGCAATGCTGGCCGTCGGCCATATCACAAGCCTCCCTTCCGGCCCCTAGAGCATCATGCGCCTTACGTAGCACACATCGCCAAAACTTCCACCAACCAAGAGAGCATTACAAAGACAATAGAGTTGTGCTAACTCTGGATTCATTGGTAAGCACCCCTAAAGATATACTTGCTCCGAAGCATCAGTTACATTTGCCACAGCCTCCCCCATTGGTGGGAGTACCAAGTAAGGAAAATCTTAACAAATATTGTGACTATCATAACAAGAAAGGCCACAGCACAAACGACTATTTTCACTTAAAATAGTTGGAAATAGTGTTAGAATCTGGCAAACTAAACCACTTGGTAAGGGATGTGAGGGAAAAGGGAAAAGGAGGGCAGAAGGGTAACGGTCCTCAGAAAGCTAAAATAATAAATATGATAAGGTGTGCTACGCAAGACCGAAAGAGGAAATCCATGATGACAAATGAAGACTGGATGAACGTGTCGATAACATTTCCACATGTGTGAGCAAGGGACCTCTCGGAAGAGGCTATCATGGTTGAGGCAAAAATTGAGGGGTACTTAGTCCGGCGCATACATGTAGACGAAGGAGCATCAATAGAAATTATGTACGAGCATTGCTTTAACATGATGCATCCCGTCATAAAAGCAAGGCTGACATAAACACAAACAACGATGTTAGGGTTTTCTGGAGAGCAGGTCAAATCATTAGGAAAAATAGAGCTGGATGGGTGTTTTGGGGGAGACGGTCTTTGCAAAAGAGCAATAATGAAGTTCATAGTTATCTCAGCCCCTTCACCCTACAATATAATCTTAGGTCATCTTGGCCTAAAACAACTCAAGGCCATACCATCCACTATTCATGGAATGATGAAATTTCCAACCCCATTGGGAGTGGCAACTCTAGTTTCTCAAACGGCGATGATGTTTGAGTGCAGGATAGTGGGGAAAAAACAAGCTGAAGAGCCGGCTGAAAAAGAGAAACCACAAGAAAAAAATGGGTCTAACGGAAGAGGTACTTGTCAATACAACCTATCCGGACCAAATGGTTACGATAGGCAAAAATCTGTCACTAGAAGGCTCTACCCAGCTAAAAAATCTGCTCAAAAAGAACAAGGACATTTTTGCATGGGAACCATCAGACATGACGGGAGTGCCAAAAAGAATCATCAAACATTCCCTCAACGCCAATTGATGTGTTGTCGTGTAGGTTGTTATTTTAGTTATCAAGTTTTACATTTATATTTCCCGAGTTTACCTAAAACAACACTTTAATGGCCAGTATACCCGATCAGATGTAGCTTCATTGGTAAGTAGGGTGTCGATCACTAAGAGCGAGAGCGTTAATCTTATAGTTCTATCAATATTTTGGTTAACTAAATTAAGTTAATTTAAACTATGTTAATTCTAATCTATGTTAAACCTATGCTAAACCTATGTTAATCCTAATTCTAACGGATAAAGGGGGTTTTCAGTCTGAGAGACTGGCACATGTTTTGTGGTAACTTAAATCAATTTAAAACACAATAACACACGCAAGCAGATAATCAAAAGATAGAAGAGCGGTCTAGCCAAATATAAGAAAACAGTATTAGCCATGATTAATCTAATTAAAACGCAGGTTTGTTTATTTTAGTGCAATGAGTGCTTATCTCGAGGCGGCATATCATTCCAAGATTTAGGCGGTACTTCTTCCTAAAACCTAGACATGTAGAATTCTGACATAATTAAACGCATCCGCATAAAACATCCTATTTGCTGATTATAATCTATCTTAGGAGATTAATAATGTTGATCTTATTAAACCCTAGCTCATGGAGACTTTACCCACTTACTGCTTAACGGCTCTTTATATACTAGTTGTCCATTGTCCGAGTCTCTACCAAAGGAAGAAGAACGTTATACTAGGTCACCTACTAGAACAAATTATTCCCATAAGCGATTGGTAAAGATAGGTCAATATTTGTGATCTTATTATTCTAGATATATAAATTACGAATATGGAGAGCCATCCTAGCATCTAGCTAGCTAGATATTTTGCATTCCTAGATCCAGTTGAATGATGGGTCGCATACTTAAGCACATAAACAGGTATGAATTGATGAACATAATCAACAAACAACGATAAATTAAGCAGTCGATATAAACAAACCAAACATTTAAATCTTCATAAACATGGCTAATACATAAGGGTATTAGCCCTTAACCAGTGTAATTAATACAAGAATAATCAATCAACCAAGGTAAACTAACCGATTTAAACGAATGATACCAAAAATCAAACGATTATCAAGAATACGGGCATTACAAGGTGTTTCTTATGGAATTAGTAGCTTTGCTTGACCTCTTCTGCTCTTCTTGTCTTCTGAAAATCAACTTTTGTGGTTTGAGTATCAAAAATATAATCAAGCACACCTAAAACTTGTTTTTAGGTTTTCTATTTATAGTGTCTGGAATTTGGTGGATACGTCGTATTGGTAGAAGTCAATACGGCGTATCGAGAGTTTCTTGGAGTATGGACCACGTTCAATATCTTCCAAAATATTTAAATACTATATCTTGGATACGGCATATAGAAGTCTTATGGATATGGCGTATAGGTCTTCGTGGTTTCTTGTGAAGTGCAGACACAGATACGCCGTATCTTTCTTGATGGATACGACGTATTGGATGTCAGAATAGTTTCTTCAGATTTTTTCGTTTAAGCTCTAGAATGCGTGCCTTTTTTGCTAATCTTCACAAAGTACTCCATAATTACCGTAAATCTCAAATATAAACGATTTAAGTATCGATTCTTGCAATAATTACATAAAATGGGTAATTTACATGGGATAAATTATGCTATAAAATTGACATTATTTGATGTCATCAAATATTCCCCGACTTGAATCCTACTTGTCCTCAAGTAGTCTTTAGAAATTTTTGAAAACGTATCCCTAAGGATTTCTCTTTAAGCATTTATTTGTTCAATTACCAGTACACAACCAAACACCTCACAAAATAGGAAGATGAAAACACTCAAATCACTCGACTAATCTATGTGGTAACATGTAACTAATTCGCTCAATTGCTCGGTCGTGATGAGTATTCTATCATAAGTTTGGCAAAGATACACAGTTCCACCACTAAAGCTAAGGAGTAACAAGTTTATAAAGGTAAATTAGGTTTAAAAGGCTTAAAGGGTTTGATCACTCTTTCTAATCTCTATCGATACCGATATTCCATAAAAGGTGACAAAATCACACATACACACCCATAACGATGGGATAGACACATATGACTGCATTAGAACCTTAACTCAAATAAGCTAAAGAATAGGACTAGTAGTCTTTACTAAAAGTCGTAAACCAGCAAGGGCGACAAACCACATATACACATCCATAACGATAGAATAGACATACATGATTGCATTCAATTCCTTCACTCGAGTAAAACCAAGGGTTAAGACAAAGAGTGATATAGGGTATGGATCTTCTAATCCTTTCTCCAAAAGTAATAAACCAACAAGGCGGACAAAATAACACATACATGGTCGTAACGACGGAATAGACACATGTGATTGCTCGCATCCTCATTCGAGTAAGACCTAAGGATAGAGATTAAGAAAGGGAAATAATTGTTGTTAAATAAAAAATTTACAAAACAAATAGACTAAGTCCAAACAAATAAGGTACAAGTTGCTAGTAACTTTCCCAACTGTTCCCATGATAAAGACACAGATCGTGGACTACTCCATGTTTAGTAGACACGAAACAGACTCGAAAAACGTCTTTGATCAATGATAAATGAAAACAACCTTAGTTGGCGTTCTCGTAACGGTCAACTTCCCAATCATCCATACTATACATACTTTTACAAAATCAAGTGGCGATATCTACCACTTTATACAAAACTTTATATCGTTGATTTATAACACGTATCAACTAATAATCGATCCTTCAAATAATACTATCGGTTTAAGCTTTAACGAACCGACTATCTTCATAAATTCCTCCTCTTTTTTGTAGCGATTTTCTATTTTTTTATATTTTTTTAGCAATGTAACACCCCGCCTTACTCAGACAACAATATTATCCGCTTTGCCCGTAGGCTCATGGCTTTGCTTTGTGGCCTTCATGTGAAGACTTCTGGCAGGTCACCCATACCAGTACTACTTTCACATGAGCACGCTTAACTGCTAGTTCCTAGGAACCCCACTCGTAGTAGACTACAAAACGCGTTGTGTCATTATAAGGCGAATGTTATCTTATGAACCCAACATTACTCCAGGCCACAACCGACGTGGGATTTGCCTAAGGTGTCACAATCATCCCCCCCCTTTCAAGACTCATCGTCCTTGATAAGGTTTGCCCCACCATCCCGAACGGCTCAGGAGTGGCTCTGATACCACTTGTAACACCCCGCCTTACTCAGACAACAATATTGTCCGCTTTGCCCGTAGGCTCACGGCTTTGCTTTGTGGCCCTCATGTGAAGACTTCCCGGCAGGTCACCCATACCAGTACTACTTTCACATGAGTACGCTTAACTGCTAGTTCCTAGGAACCTCACTCGCAGTAGACCACAAAACGCGTTGTGTCATTATAAGGCGAATGTTATCTTATGAACCCAGCATCACTCCAGGCCACAGCCGATGTGGGATTTGCCTAGGGTGTCACAAAACCAATACTTGCAATTCTCGGTGTAATTTCACCATATTCACGATCATAATTGTTCCGGATAATTTCTTCCATAATTCTTCATACTCGGATATACCAATAATTGTGAAAGTAGTAAGAATACATGAGTTTAACTACTTTTACATTCCCATTGCAATGTGCAATTTTCCCAACCATACCAGAGATAGAAAATGACACAGGACACATAAAATACATACTTTACACTAAAGCAACTAGCAACTAATAAATGGACTTAATCTAACAGGGTATGCTAAGGTGTAAAGGTGTAACAAAACAAATAGTTGGTGAAAACAGGAATGGTTAACCAGGTTTTTCTAGGAGAATCTTACTCTTAAAGTTAGAGTAAACAAAAGGGTTTATACGGGGGTTAACTAACCCGTGTGGTTAGTTAAATACACAACATATATAGGCTTTTTGGGTGTAATCCTAGAAATTTACCAGTTTTAACAAGTTACTCCATCTAAATCCATAGTACTCATTATTGTGGTCTCGAATAGATATACCAAGCCAAGTTCTAAAGTCTACAATATCACCGGCACACTCATATTTTTGTGGGATTTTGGTAAATATTCGGAAACAGATAAGGCTGAATCCTCACAAGTCACAATATCTAATAAGGGTTTTGTGTGCAGGTTATGTAACTAGTGATTTCACAAAAGTATGCTCACTTTTTTTTAATTTAAGCATATTAATGTGAAAAATAGGATAAGTAGAGTTCTAATTCTCCTCCCCTACTTAAATTATACAACACCCTCGTTGTATAAACATAATAGTTAAAAATGGGAAATAAAAGAATTAGAACGAGAAACTCCCCTGATGTTTGCTTAGTATGATTCTCCATGTTGAGTTTATGAGCAAGAATGTGTGTCGTAAATGCGTCTGGATTCCAGCATGACTACAACACACATAGAATTCTAGATAATAGATACTCCACCAACTTCGTCGATTTCTTTCCAACGAGGTCCTGTGCAAGATATAAGAAAACCATGCAATCCTATCTCGGGTATTCTATGGTTAATAAAAAAATAAAAACAAAAACTGTATAGGAAGTCGATACGATGTATCCCAAAACCAGGATACGCCGTATGAAACCTGTAAAAAGTATCTGAGTACGGGTCAGTCTGCCAAATACGCTGTATCATAAAATGAATACGCCGTATGGACAGAACTGACAATAATTTTTTAAATGCAGAAAATTAAAAACTGGATAATGTCTAGACAGTCAATACGCCGTATGGGTAGGGCAGATACGCCGTATTGATGTCTAGGAAGACATACTTGATAAAAATAATTAAAAGCAGTCCGGGTTGTCTCCCGGGAAGCACTTTTATTTATAGCGGAGTCTTTAAGTTAGACTTTTGTTCAGCTCCTTTATTCCTTGGTGCGTGTCACGGTCCACCCTTCGTTCTTTTTTCAGAAAATCTCTTGGTAGATGTGAGACACGCTATCTTCATTTCTCTTCTAATCATTGCATTCGCATGTGTTTATAGCAATGTACTCTTCGTTCGGTCCTAATGAATATTTGTAACTTTAAACTTCTCGGCCTTGCACACCCTTTTATTGAGCTGCTCATCTTTTATATTGTCAGAGTGGGATGTGTTGTTTAGAATAATATCGTTCACTTTGCTAATGTTGCCCCCATGGTACTTTTGGTTGCGTTCATTCCCTTTTTCTATTTCATAAATGTTATCTTTTTCTTGAGCATCCAAATAAGGTCTGAAAATGAGTCATTATCGGTGTTACGAGGGTTTCCATAGTCAGAATCCTCCCATTCTTTGTCGCTTGATTCGATGTCATCCATTAGTTCATTATTTCCTTCTCCTTTTACCCAATAATGCAATAATGCATTTTTATTCATTCCATCCATTCGTCTATGATCTTTGAATTTTGAATTTAACCGTGTTACGAATTCAAAGTAATCAGGCCCATCGTCTTCATCGTCCCTTGTTACATCATATTTGCCAGCTCAGGGTAGGGGATAGTATTTACAGAAAAATCTCCCTACTAGCTCACTCCAGGCGGTGATTTTGTCATTCCCTTCATTTATCCACCATTTTTGTGCAGCACCAGTAAGTGAGAAAGGAAAAACATGCACGCGTAGTCGATCGGTGTCCACATTGGGAGTTTTAATTAAATCGATTATTTCAAGAACTTTAGCAATGTGGTTAACCACATCTTCTTCTTCAGACCCGCTGTAAGAATTATTTCGTAATTCCTTTAAGTGCTCCTTGTTAAGTTTAAATTTCACATTATTGTCGATCTTTGGTTTAGCAAGACTTGATTCGGCTTGAGCTTTTTCAATGCACTCCCTCAAGAATAGTTCTGTCATAACTCCTGTCATTGCCTCTTCAATCTATATTCTGTGATTAACACGATCTTGTAACAAAGGCAAAAATATCAGCAGGATTTGCTCAGAAGAAAGATAATACAAAAAATCAAGCATGAAAATCAAATAAGAAGAATTTGTTTCTGCTGTTATATCAGGTGATCGATACGCCGTATTTAATTTATCTAAATGCGTCGTATCAGTCTTCTGAAGAAGATACAATTAAAATGCAAGTTTGTTTATTTTGGCGCAATAAGTGCTTATCTTGAGGCGACATATCATTCCAAGATTTAGGCGGTACTTCTTCCTAAAACCTAGACAGGTAGAATTATGTCATAATTAAACGCATTCGTATAAAGCATTCGATTTGCTGATTATAATCTATCTTAGGAGATTAATAATGGTGATCTTATTAAACCCTAGCTCACGAAGACTTTACCCACTTACTGCTTAACGGCTCTTTATATACTAGTGGTCCACTCTCTGAGTCTCTACCAAAGGAAGAAGAACGTTATACTAGGTCACCTGATAGAACAACTTATTCCTTTAAGCGGTTGGTAAAGATAGGTCAATATTTGTGATCTTATTATTCTAGATATATAAATTGTGGATATGGAGAGCCATCCCGGCATCTAGCTAGCTAGATATTTTGCATTCCTAGATCTAGTTGAATGATGGGTCGCATACTTAAGCACATAAACAAGTATGAATTAATATACATAATTAACAACCAACGATAAATTAAGTAGTCAATATAAACAAACAAACATTTAAATCTTTATAAACATGGCTAATACCCAAGGGTATTAGCCCTTAACCATTTTAATTAATACAAGCATGATAATAAAGAACCAAGGTAAACTAACCGTGTTAAACGAATGATACCAAAAAATCAAACGATTATCAAGAGTACGGGAATTACAAGGTGTTTTCTATGGAATTAGTAGCTTTGCTTGACCTCTTCTGCTCTTCTTGGCTTCTAAAAATCAAATTTTATGGTTAGGGTATAGAAAATATGATCAAGCACACCTAAAACTCGTTTTTAGGTTTTCTATTTATAGTGTCTAGAATTTGGTTGATGCGTCGTATTGGTAGAAGTCAATACGGCGTATCGAGAGTTTCTTGGAGTAGGGACCACCTTTAATATCTTACAGAATATTTAATTACTATATCTTGGATACATCGTATAGAAGTCTTTTGGATACGGCGTATAGGTCTTCGTGGTTTCTTGTGAAGTGCATGCACAGATACGTTGTATCTTCCTTGATGGATACGACGTATTGTATGTCAGAACAGTTTCTTCAGATTTCTTCATTTAAGCTCTAGAATGCGTGCCCTTTTTGCTAATCTTCACAAAGTACTCCATAATTACTACAAATCTCAAATATAAACAGCTTAAGTATCAATTCTTGCAAAAGTTATATAAAATAGGTAATTTACATGGGAAATGTGTAATAGAAGCGAAATGTGTATTACAAATAATGTTTCGAGCGAAATATGACATTTTACAAAAACGTTACTTTGTCCATTTTATGTCAGACCAAGCGAAATATGTTTCAACTAACTTGAGCGAAATATGTTTTTGACTCAGACCAAGTCAACTCAGAGAGTCAGCTGAGTCAGTCAAACCCAAATGAAAAGAAAAAGAACAGAAGACAAGATGTGACGAGTAGATGAAGACTCAGTTGAAATATAAATTAACCAAAAACCACAAACACAAATCTACCATCAATCTATCTTAATCCACAAACAAATCCAACATCACTAATACTATTCCCATCGTCACAAATCATTAACTCCATCTTCATACAACTTCAACAGACTCGAAACATAACAACAACAACAACAAAAAATGATCTCAGTTTCCTTTTCCTTTCGTGTGATACAACAATATCATAGATCTTTCGAGATCCAAACACGAAAATGAACATCATCATAGATCTTTAAGAGGAAATACCCTCTCTTTAATATTCAAAACTTAAAAAGAAAGTTCTATAACAATTGGGTTATGATCCTTTCTTTGTTTCGATTTGAAAAACAAAAACACAATCAGATACCTACCTTAGACCTTAAGTAAGATCTTGAAGCCAATGTCACTTGAGTTCTTCGTGGGTTTATACAAATGAGATGTATTTCGAAATGGTTATTGATGAAAGGTTGTGACTGTGTTATCAATAAGGTGGTGTTGTAAGAAAGGAGGCGTGTTGTTTGTAAGAGTATCATTGGGGTTTGATTTATGATGGAAGAAAATAGATCTAAGACTTCATGTTTGGTGGTTGATAATGTTTTGTAGAGATAAGGTGGGTGGCGATTGTTTGTGTGAGTGAGATTAGGGTTATCAAATGATCTAAAAATTAGGGAAATGAGATGTTATATCTCTAGTTTTGGATATGTAGTAAAGTGTCAGGTACCATATAATTTCATGGCTTGTGCTTATTAATTTTGATAATGGGCCGAGTATAGCTAAACAATGGGCTATGGTTTATTAAAACCAAATTTGGGCTAGAGATTGAACAAATATAATGCAAATTGGGCTTTATACATTTTGTTTATGCTTCTAGTTCCAAATTTAACTAACATGTTTGGCGCATAAGCTTCATTTTGGTATATGTTGTGGTTAATGATTATATTTGGACTCCGTGATGACAAAGTGACAATGGTTAAGTGACGAGACCGGGATCGAAGCTTATAAAGAATCATGGAATTCAATTTGTAATGGCTAGATTTGGAATTAGTTTTTTTAAGTGACTACGAAGTTGATCGGGTATCACTTATTTGCGATTGAAGTTGGATTTTACAAAGGTGTGTTCTTATTTTATCTTAAAAACGGGATTTAGTCATTCATAGTTGGTTGGATGCATGACTTTCAGTGATAACTTGCTCAGGCTTAAGATTTTGGATGAAGACTTGGGTTATCTAGTTACCAGCACTCGGGGTGGTTGGTTGATGACCTGGATAACTATCACTTAAAGGAGATACATTGTAGTTCTCAGTGTCACACGCAGAAGACGTTGTGGATAATCGTGAAGGGTGATGAATGTCTCATACTTTGCTTGGTAAGTATTGAGTTTCTCTACACTATTCTTCCAACATTAATGCAAGCTTAAGTCACAAGAACGGGAAATTCTACTTCAGTTTCAAATTTGGTATATCGGGTTAACTCCATCAGTGGTAAACATACGGTGGGTTGTTAGTTTCTTAACCAAAGGTTTATACAAATTGGTGTATAAATTGGTTAACTTGGACTAAATTTTCAAGTTTGGTATATCGGGTTTACTTTATCAGTGGTTACTTCAAATAGCCTCCAAAATGGTTGGTAAAAAGATAGTCAGAGAGAGTTTATGAGTAGAGATTTGATCAGCAGTTGATTCTCACGGGATAGATTTGAGCTAATTTATTCTTCACACAAGTATTCAAGTATAGGTGCGTACAATGTGTTGTTGATTCTGAGGTATCGAAACCATCAAGGGGGAAGGAGAAGACACATCCGAGAGCCTCTGCCTTTCTTTTTCTTAAAAGCTTGAAAAAGTCACCTTTCTTGAAAATCTTTTGTGTTTGGCCATGCCGAGAAGACAAATGTCATAACTGCAGAGAAAATCAGTGCTTTAACTGGTGCATTTCTTCAACCATATAGGGGAAGAGATATCTTGTGAAAAGTTAGTATGCATTATTTGAATTTCCAAAGGGAATAGTTGTGAGAAGAATTATTCAAGAGTGAGAAGATACGTTGCTGATCCAGTTAATGTCTCCCCGAACGGTCAATCACTAAGCTTATTCTTAAAGACGCAGTAATATTTGATGTGGTATCCTACTAATTCCGTTGTGCACTCTGAGCTTGTAAGTAAGCTTTGAAACTGCTAAAAAAAGGATTGCTTGTTTGGGGGGAAGCTTTGAAAGCTTCTAAATAATGAATATGTGGCATAAATTAGGGGGGAAGCTGATTCTGAAGCTTCTCCTTAACCAAGAAGTGTATGGGTTACCTAGTTTATGCCTATTATAATATTTCTCCTACAAGGTACTACAAAGATGATTCATGTTGGAGTGAAGACTTGAAGTCAAAGACCACAGAAGACATCATCTGCATTGGAAGCTTCATGGAAGTTCTTGTTCTTATTCTATATGTACTTGTTAGGAAAATATTGTAAGTAATTCCGTATATCATCATGTGGGGGAAGATTGTTAGAAATCCATATTACGTGACGACATTACGGAATTACCATAGTTTATCATAGTTACATACGCAAGGACTAGAATATGCAACTATGTATAGTTTAGAAGCGTATGGGCTATAAATACCCCTCTATGGCTTCCATAGAGGGGTTGAGACTCTTGTATCATTTTTCTTCTTTATTCATTTTACACTTTATTTCTCTCTCTAGCTCTCTCTCTACAATATGGCTATCATGTGGTTTGAGTCTCCCCGACCACCGGGTCTTAGATTCTTTAGTTTCTTCATAGGCTAGATACGGGAAATGGGCTCGTGACTTAATCTAATATTGTACGTGTTGTAGGCTAAAGCCCAAACAAAACCCGAGCCCGGCCCAAGTCAAAACCTACGGCCTAACAAAGCCTCATGAGGCCGGCCTAGGTATTAGTATTGTAACACCCCCAAAATGGGTCGCATCGGAAATGTGTCCGGGAGCGTTACTTCATAATACCATTGCACAAGACATGAGAGAACGACCTCTAAATGAGTCGTTTGTAAAGTAATCTAGTTGATTTTCTTAAAATTGATATAACATTTGTCTCATAATTGCATCACAATGAAAAGCTTGAAAGTATACAACGAGATTTAATCATTTGAATGTAAGTAGAAATCCATGAATGAAATCTTGTAACGTTTAGACTCCAATGCACATCAAGTAAGCCAAGCATCTAATTCATAGGTTTATGTAAGTAAAAATATTATATCAGAGATTTGTAAAGCGTGTATGACCATTTTAACCCCTATAATAGTCACCAAAAATATATATGTATAAATATTGGACCACAATTGTTTAAAGTGTGTATTGCTTGATATACAATATCCGAAGAAGTGCGTATTGCTTGGTATACAATATCCGAAGAAGTGATTTAATTAATGCTACTTGCGCCCATAAGTAAAAACAAGCAATGTATCCCACCTCGAGATATGTAAATGAGTATGTAAACGAGTAAGTAAACCAGTTGTAAACGAACATGTAAACGAGTTTGAATCAATCATGTAAATTAGTTTGTGAACGAGTTATGAAAACAAGTATGTAAACAAGTTGTGAATGCGCATGTATTCTCACCCCAAAAGTTGTAAAGTATATGTAAAACGATTAAAACGCGGTCCTATAAACTCACCTCTAGTGAAAGTAATGATTATCGCAAAATCAACAAAGTAATCGTCTCGAACGATCTGAAGTGCAACCTAATTAACTATAGGTCGTATGAGTGTCATGTATTTAATATAAATACATTAATATATTTTTATAGAGTTACATCACCATCTAAATATCTTTGTTATTTATATAATGATTTTATATAAATAGATTAATTGTTCCATAAAATAATATTTATAAAAATATACTTGTCTTTGTAATTTCTAATTAAATATCTATACATCCAAAAATTATGAAAATCGAAAGGTTTAAGTAAAATGTCGTTCCGAACAACTTTATAGTTTTATACTTTGGCCGAATCGGATTCGAAGGTCCTCAAAATCACTGTTTTAGTTTCTACAACTTATTTATATATATTTCATCTTTTATAAAGCTGAAAAGTATATATACTTTTTGAAAACTTATAGAAATTTATAACGTTGTCCTTTTAGCTCCGTTTTTATCGTTCTTTATATCCACGTCTTCGTATATAAATAATCTAACATATAAAAATGTTTACAGAATTTTTACTGTCATGAAACAGTAGTAGTTTTTATAAAAGAGTTTTTATAAAAACAGTTTATATATATATTAATTGTCGTAACCTTGTAAAAATCATATCTCCTTCGTTTTAATTCCGTTTTTCGAGTTCTTTATATATTTTGATTCCTCATAAGATGTGCTTTCATAGAAAAACATCCATATATTTTTATCAGGTTCGAACAGTAGCAGCTTTTATAAAGATACTTTTATAAAAACATTTTTTATATATATAATTTGTAAAAATCATAACTCTTTCATTTTAATTCCATTTTTAGTGTACTTTATAGATTTGAAATCCTCATTAAATGATCTATCAAAATAAAATTTTCTCAGATTTTATCAGATTCTGTACTTTCACAGTTTTTATAAAATAACTTTTATAAAAACACTTTTCATCGTAATCTTGTAAAATTCATAACTCATTCGTTATCGCTCTGATTTTTAAGTTTCTTATATATACGGAATCGTCATAAAATATACTATCATAAGAATTTATTAAACATTCTCATTTTCACAGTAGGTTTTACATTTTGAATATATTTGTTTATAAACTTTGTTTTATAAACTCTTAACATATGTAAATCATTACAAGTCCTCTAAAATCAATTAGTACAACATCATTACTATATTTTAAGTCCACTAATTATTGTCCATGATTTTTGTGTCCAAATGAAATGTCCTTAAAATCTTTTATTTATAAACTTCTATAAATAAACTTTCAACAATTAATTTATAAACTAGTTTTATAAATTAACTAAAACTTATAAAAAATGTGTTCTTGTGTTCTATTATATTTTTAACAACATTTCATCATGTGAAAAATATAATTCGAATTCATATACATGTCCATTTATTTTATAAACTCATAAAATGAACCAAGATGGTGATTAACAATATAACAAATATATAAACATGTAATGAATAATTAGAAAATATTAGGGTTATGTTTAGACCTTAGGAGAATGAATGATGATGATACACAAATGTAAACCCAAGTATTTAACCTAAATATTTTCAAGAAATCCCTAACTTATCACTTATAACCCTAGCTTCCTCTTGAATTTAAACCCTAGTTTAATTACCAACCAAGCTTCCAAATTACCTTGCAACACCTTATATATTACTAATAATAACCCTTGTATACTTGTATCTTTGAAAAATCAAAAACTATGAAGTGTTTGTGAAGTGTTTTATGATCCGTGGGTTTTGTAAGACTGATGGTAGTCCCACCCTACGGTTTGGTTGGTCTTCATGCAACCCCACCCTACTCCCCATTACTTAGACCAAACATACCCACCCTTTTCATTTGTTGGGGCTACATGTTCACCGAGCAAATTGAAGACAAAAAATGGCAAAATATATTTGGGACCACCTTTCTAGAAATAACCCTTTTACTTGATTTGGACACTATATTTTTAAATGTTTCATGAAATAATTAATAACATCAATAATGTGTCATGCAACAAAAATGTATGCATTTATTGATATTGAATGTCCTTAACGAAATTATTGCTCTACTTTTTCTCGAATAACTTACTGAGTAAATTAGCTTTGCATTGAATCATATATGAGGAGATTAAATGGAGAAAAAGATTGAACAAAAATGTATATAAATGTATTTGAAAGAGATTGAACGGTTGATTGTCATGATAAATTTTCATAAATTTTATTTTAACTAATGAAATTTTAATTTTTTTAGAAAAAGTGTTTGGTCACTTGTCCGGTCGGATTACAAGGGTTTGGTCACTGTTTGGTCTAAGAGAGAGAAAGCTAAGATGGCGCTGATGTGGCAGTCTGGTTTGGTCACCTGGTTTGGTCGGATTACTCTTAGTCTAAGAGATAAGAGAAATTTTACTTGAAATTTTCTAGTGATATGATATGTGTAAGAGATGTGTTGGTATATAAAGGGAAAGAAGTCATGATGTTTATAATAAACAAAGGCTAGGTGTGTAAGGAAGGCATGGTTGTGTAAGGAAGAGTATGGTTGTGTAAGAGATGTGTAAGAATGATAGTGATATTTCAATGCATGCTTCAATAATGTATATATGTTGTGTCGTGTGAATGGAAGCAAAAGAAGAAAACAAGAAAGCTTTTTGGTTTATATATTGGTTATGGAATACATTTGTTTATGTAAAAGTAAAGTTAGTGGAAGTAGTTTGATTTAATTTGGAACGTGTATGAAGTGTGTATGAATATACATGGCTAGCTTCCTTAATATGTATAAGTTTATATGATTTTTGGGTATTAAGTATAATAGTATGTATTTGTTGAAGTATAGGTGGGTTTATGGGTTCCCATACATGCATGAAAGCGTTTTATTGCGAAACATAGTAAAAAATAAAATAAAAAGTTAAAAGTCCATAATTATCTTCGTAATAATTATATAACACTTGTTTGACGTAAACTTTTATTTGTTTGATGCCCGTTTACGTTGAATGTTGATTTTTAGTTTACGCGATTTAACTAAACGATAAAAATTTAAAGTGGACGCGTAAAAATTTAAAATAAATAATTGAATATTTATTGACGTAAAATGTCGTGAAAATGCGGATTGTTACAAGTATAAATACCCCTCTCCAAGTGTGGAGAGGGTGTTGGTTCTCATTTGTATTTTCTCACATTTGCAAGAATACAACCATCTCTTTTTCTTTCTCTAATTTCTCTCTCTAACTTCTCTCTAGAATTCTCTTCATTTCTCTTCCTATTTTCTTGTTTAATTCGTGTGTTCTACGAGTGAAGATGACATAGATTTTAGGATACATGTGGTATCAAGAGCCAAGGGGTATTTAGGTGATTGGTTTTGTGGTTTATTTGAAAATCGTGGCTTATTTTTAAGCTAATAAGTCGTGGGCTTATTGGTCTTGCTTATTTATCTTCTAAGTTTGTTCTTTCTTGATTTCGTAACACTTATGGCTAATTAGGTGAATGAATTCTTGGATTAAATAAGCTTATAGTTAGACTTTTAGCTTATTTGGTTTGTTTTTGTTTAAGCTCAAACTCACGGTTTGGTTTGTTTTTGGCTTTAAACTAGTCAAAGGTTGTACTTTCCTTGACATCATAGTTTGTAGCTTATTTGATTTGAGTTTTGTAGCTTATTCATAGCTTATGTGGATTCCTATTAAGCTTATTTGAAATTTTCGTGGCTTATTTTTCAAGCCAAGGTGTTTTTAATAGTGGTTTGGTGTTGCAAGTACCTTGTTTTGTTTGTTAGTCGACATTTTAGCAAGAAAACAAAAACATAGTACAAGTACCGGTTTGGCTGTGGTCCTCACTTTTAAAGTAACCTGACAGTAGTTTGGTTACACATCGCAGCGGTTTGTTATTTTGCTTTGACATCAGTTTGCCTAAACCTCTGCCATAGCGGTTTGATACAGCTTAAGCATCGATTTAACCCTTTTATGGTTTATCTAAATGAAACTCTGCCCATTTGAAACGTCAACAGCGGTTTGGTGAACAGGTTTAAGAAGATTTATAATTTTTATCGCAATTTGGGAAACGAAACTCTGTCTTGTGATTCCAAAACAACTTAATTTCGACCCAAAACCACAATATTCAATTCAAGAACAACAAAACCACAATCCAATCACAACACATCTACTTAAGATCCTACAAATCATTTTTACTTCATAGCAAACAATTCATTCATCATGACTACTCCAATTACAACATCCACAACCGATACTCAAATGCATAACAAGATCATGGCAGCTGGATCAAGAGATCGACCACCAATGCTTGCAACAGGAAGATATGCTCAATGGAAATCACGTTTCTTAAGATACATTGATACAAGACCAAATGGTGATGCCTTGAGGAAATTCATTCTAGAAGGTCCATACAAGCTTACTATTGTCACAATCACAGTTGTACCTGCAACAGATGATTCTCCAGAAGTTCTAGAACGAACAACAGTTGAGACACTCTTGAACATGTCTCCTGAAAACAAAGAACATTATCAATTAGAAAAGGAAGCAATTCATTTGCTATTGACATGAATTGGGGATGAAATATACTCAACTGTTGATGCTTGCAAGACAGCTCATGACATGTGGATAGCTATTGAAAGACTACAACATGGTGAATCTTTTAACATTCAAGATGTCAAGACTAATTTGTTTTGGGAGTTTGGCAAATTCACTTGTCATGATGGAGAGTCAATGGAGTCATACTACTCTAGATTTTACAAGATGATGAATGAAATGGTAAGAAACAACTTGACAGTTGTTATGATGCAAGTCAATGTTCAGTTTCTTCAACAACTTCAACCAGAATGGTCAAGATTTGTGACAATTATCAACCAAAATCATGACTTGGACACAGTCTCATATCACAAGCTCTTTGATGTTTTGAAATAGTATCAAAAAGAAGTTAATGAAATTCGTGCTGAGAGAATAACCAAGAATGCAAGCCCATTAGCACTTGTTACTAGGGGTGAGCATATGTACCGAGAACTGCGGTTCCAAACCGAACCGAACCGGAACCGACCCAACCTGAACTAAATTTTGGACCCGCGATTCGGTTCTCGATTCCTTAATATTTCAAATTTCGGTTCTCGGTTCGGTTGGGTTCGGTTCCGCGGTTCTCGGTTTCGAAACCGAAGAACCGCCTGACTTTCAAAAACAATCAAATCCATTGAAAGTAATATGATTGTCTGAAGATGAATGATAGTAAAATATGCCAGAAGTTAATTATAATGGTGACAAATACATTAACCAAACTATATAAAGATATTTTAAAGAATATCATGAAACAGCTAGGTCCATATAGACATGATGCTTAATTACCTGTTTTTAAGCTTAATGCACAACTCCTTGGCATATGTTATACCTAATCCTCGATCACTATAAAATTATGACGACATAAGTATTAATTGATGTTGAAAAACAAGTGGTAAACTAGATTCACTAGAAGCATTCAGTGGAGTGTCCACCTAAACTGTTTGGGGTTACGAGAATTTCCTATAAAAAAACATTGTAGAAACATTGTGAATTGAATTTATCAAGTCATGCTCAGGTAGAGCACTTGTCCATTGCATGCAACCTTTACCGTGTTCCTTTATTTTTGAAGTTTAGGTTAATAATTTAGAAATTTTCGGTTCTAATCGGTTAAGAACCGAAATACCCAAACCGAACTCGAGAACCGAAGGGAACCGAAACACGCACATCGGTCTGGTTCTCGGTTCTTAAAATATGCATTTTTTGGTTCTCAGTTCTTTTGGTTCCGGGTCGGTTCTTTGCAATTCTAGAACCACGCTCACCCCTACTTGTTACTGCTGCTCAACAATATCTAGACCCTTATTATCAAGCACAAAAATCTCACAAATCATATTCACCACCATCAATACATTCATCTTCCACCAGATCTAATGCATCTATAAAATACAAAGGCAAAAAGATAGCCAAACTAATCACACCTCCATCTGAATTAGCTTCTGAAAAAGACAGTGATCCAGAACAAGCTTAGAGAGAATGCAGAAAAATTTGGCACTCATTGCAAAGTACTTTAAAAAGAACTACAAACCTACCAACAACAATCTCAGAAATTCTTCAAACTCCAGAAACAAGAATGTAGATACTTCTCTATGATATGTGAAAGATAATCAGACTGGTCAGTTTGGGAATCAGAGGACAGTAACTATTGTTGGGGCTAAAGATGTTGTAGGCAGTCAGGTAGTGCATCAGACTAGGAAACAATGTTTCAATTGCAAAGAATTTGGTCATTTTGCTAAGGAATGTAGGAAACCAAAAAGGGTAAAAGACTACATGTTTCACAAGGAAAAGATGTTGCTGTACAAACAAGCTGAGAAAGGTGTTCCACTTCAGGCAGAGCAAGCTGATTGGCTAGAGGACACGGATGAAGAAATATATGAACAAGAATTGGAAGCACATTACAGCTATATGGCAAAGATTTAAGAGGTTCCTATTGCAGACTCAGGAACTGATACTGAGCCATTGGAACAGGTACAATACGATGCTAAATATAATGTGTTTTCCAATGAGAGACAGCAATCTGAGCAGCCTTAATCCATTAATAACACGTGTAGTGGAAACGGTTGATAGTAATGTCATTCCTGATTCACCATATATGTGTGATAATGATATTCAAACTGACTAAAATGATGAAGAATGTGATGATGAACGTGTTGCGCTTGCTAATTTAATTGCAAATTTAAAACTTGATGTTGATGAAAACAAAAAGATTCAAAAGCAATTAAAGAAAGCAAACGCATCACTTACTCATGAATTAAAAGAGTGCAAATCTATTCTTGCGGAGACTAGTAGAACTCTGGGATATTCTAATGGTACTCAGGATAGTTGCCTAATTGCACTCCAAAATGACAAACTTGAACGTAAGTTAAACAAACTTTAGGACTATTAGCTCAAAAATAAATTGACATAAAAGAAGGTTTAAAACTTAAAGCCTGTGAAATTTCAGTTGTCAAAGAAAAACACGATGAGTTAGTCAAACAGAGTTTTTTAACAAAGTCACGTTACGAAGGTATTATCAAAGAGAAAACTAAGGTAATCACGGATTTGAAACTAAAGGAAGAAAAAGATCTAGACAAATTGATTGCTATGGAAAAGTAATTAAAGTTTTTGAATGAAATTGTTTATAAAAGGAATCAATCGATTCAAACTATACATATGTTAGCTCCCAAAGGCTCAACATTCAATGGTAGACCAACTTTTGAAAATCCGACGTACCTCAAGAAAGCTCAATCTGAAAAACCATGTTTGTATGAGATTCCATATGACACATCTAATCCTGCAAACAGATTCGTCCCTGATAGGGAAGAGACCTTGACTTGTGAAAAAGAGAGTATATCAAAATTGAATAAAGACTTAGTAAAACCTTATGATTACACAAAGCAAAATAGTCTTTATGAAAATTTTAAACCAGCATCACAGGAATATCATGATCAGTTGGCACATGCAAATGAAGTAAGAAAGAAAATGTGGAGAAAATCTTTTGTTAAATCTAAACCAAAAATTTTCAAAAACATCGGTTTCTTACCTACTTCAAAATCAATTAGTAAAAATAGACAAGCTTTTAATGTAATGACGAATAACATAAATCATTTTAGAGAACTTGTTGATCAAGCTTGAGAAAAACATTCTCATGATCATTTTCGTGCACCAACTGCTCATGATATGAAATTTTTAATCAAAACATGTTTGATGCCTCTTTTAATAAAAACACAAAATGATAGTTTCATATTTGTCAATGAACTTAAACAAGAAATGCATGCTGATTTAAAAGTACGTTGAATCTCTTGAAAAAATTGATTGGACAAACTTGATGAATCTGATAAAGCGCAAGTTTTCAAAAACATTTATGATCTACTTCTCCAAGAGTGTGGTCAAAAGATGTTATGTGGTCTTATTTACATTCTGTATCCTGATTTAGATGCTCACACTGGTATTGCAATGCTTATATCTTTATAAATCAAAAGAATGTAATGTCTGATTTAAAAGATTTCTTAAACAAAACTAAAAATGTTAGCAAATAAGTTTACAACGGGTTTTTATGAAGTTTTGCTAAACTAGAAAAACACTCGATTTCTCTTGAACTTGCTTTACAACAATGTCAAGAACAAATAAAAAATGACACAGTTTGCAAAGAAAATGCATCCACTATATTTCTAAAAGAACGTGAACAATATCATGAAATACAAGATTTGAAAGCTCAATTGCAAGACAAGAACATTGACATAAGTGAGTTAAAGAAACTCGTTGAAAAATGCAAAGGCAAATCTGTAGAAACTAAGTCTGATAAACAATCAGTTGTTCGATAACCAAATGCTCAAAGGATTCCAAACCCATCAGTTTTAGGCAAACTAACTCCTTTTTCAGACTCTCTTGAGAGGAAAAGTTTTTCAAAGACAAAGTCGGTTCCCAAAACTAAAGTGTTAGAGGGTTTATCAAAACCAATCACTACACATATTTTGCCTCAAACAGCAAAGCAAGTTATAAGAAACACAAATGTGATTAAACCAGGAATGTATCAAATTGACACTAGGACAACATAAACTAGAGCACCTCAGTTGCCTCAGACTTCTAGGAATACTAATCCTAGCGTGTCTACCTCTACATGAGTAATTAATAGAACTAGTGTTAGCAGATGACAACTTAAGAGAACTCAAATGAAATATAAGGTCATGCGCAACAATAGTCAAGTGAAGTTTCAGAAGACAAAAGTAGAAGACCACCATATGATTTCTTGTATATCTAATAAAACAAATTCTGTAACTGCGTGTAATGATAGTTTAAAATCCAGAACTTTGAATGTTAATGTTGTTTGTGCTACTTGTGAAAAATGTGTGTTCAATTCGAATCATGATGCTTTTGTTTCTAAATTCTTGAATGACGTAAATGCTATAACTAAAAAAGCCTACAATAGGGACTGTTAGTACTAGACAACCCAAAAGTCAAGCGAACAAATCTGTTGCAACACCCCCTAAGAAAATAGTTGCATCAGAATCCACTATCCACAAATCCAAGAGTTACTATAGGATACTTTATGAGAAAACCAGTAAGGCATGGAAATGGTGGATAGTAAAACAATGCCCATAAGGATATAAATGGGTTCATAAGACAAAAATGAAATGGGTGCCTAAAAGTAAGAATGAAAATGTGAAAAAGAGAGTTAGCTTTGCCATAGATAATGCATCTAGGATGACTAATGTCTTGAAACTCACAAATACTTTAGGATTCAACTTTTCAAGTGTTCCATCGTCCTCTAATTCTCTTGTAGATTGTTCAACTCATCATATTCATTGTTGACTCTGGATGCACAAAGCATATTATGGTATATCATATATCATAACACGGGGTCGATTCTTGGACTTGGCTAGTTTCTAGAGAGAGAAACACATGAGAGGTTTTCTAGAGAGAGAAACAAGTGTGTTTAAATGGAAAATGAATAATGACTAGCTCACCTCTTCCAAAGTTGGAAGAGGCTTATATAGTTCTTACAATAAATCGGGTATTAGTGTAGCTTCTCCCTTAGGCTTTGCGTATAGTATTGTGGTCTTTCATTATATCTATGGGCTTTGCGTACAATACTATACGCAACTCTTTTATTACTCACAACTCTTTTATATTGTAGGTCCTACAATCTAGTGGAAGTGGCAAAATTAATACATGGAGGACCTACAATAAAAGACCACAACAAGAAGCACTATGCACATGGGGGGCTCCTATGGAGGACCTATAATACTATACGCAAAGCCTAAGGGAGAAGCAAAAAGGGGGGGCTCATAGGCTCTAGCAGGCAAACTAGCTAAGGGTCACAAGGTAAAGCTACTACGCAGCTCCTATGCTCCTAGAAGCAAGACCTATTCTAAGGCCTACTACATCTACCCACTAATCCTAATTCTATCTCTCCACGCGTTCCTATCAGAGGTCATGTCCTCGAATAAGATAAGCTCCTTCATGACCTGCTTAAGTCTATCTTCCCATCTAAGTTTAGGTTTGCCCCTCCTTCTCGACCCTTCCACTAACATAGCTTCTACTCTCCTAACAGGGGCAGTTTCTAGTCTCCTCTTGACATGCCCAAACCATCTCAACCTTCCTTCCCTCATCTTGTTAATAATAGAATTGACATCAAGTTCTGCTCTGAAAACTCCATTGGGTATCATGTCTACCATGGTTTTACCACAAGTCCACCTCAACATTCTCAATTCTGCCACTTCCACCCTGCTTGCTTGAGCTTTCGTAATCGGCCAACACTCAGAGCCATACAACATTTCTGTTCTAATCGCTACCCTATAAAATTTTCCCTTTAGCTTTAAGGGGATTCTCTTATCACAGAGGACTCCTGAGGCCGCTTTCCATTTCATCCAACCTACCCCAATACGGTGAGCAACATCTTCGTCTATCTTTCCTGATCTATGAATCACCGACCCCAAATACCCTAAATTAAGAGTGGGTATTAACCCTAAATTAAGCAACATACATTTAAATTCTATTTTGATGAAACGAAAAAACATCATATTAAACAAAACAAAAAAAACAGAAACTGATTTAAAGTAAAACTACAACATACCTTATTCCATTTATCAGTGATGTGAATGTGTAATCGCACACCTTTAAAACAATAATAAAATGGAATTGTGTGTTTTGTGGTTGCTTCAAAGGATGAATGATTAGAGTTATGGCCTCATTCGGTGTTTGTTATTGGTGCAATCGTGCTGTGTTTCAAGTTATAACTTCAATCAATGTTTCTTCTTGCTTCACAGATCTTGTTTTCATAAATTTATGGGTTGTTTTTGCTTTCACAGATCTAGGGTTAGGAATTATTTTTTCCGGTGTTAAATTGATACTGGTTTGATTTGAGGGTTTTTTGGGGTAATAATTAATGTGAGGTGATTGTATATAACGAGATGAAAAAAGACTCGCGCATTGCGGCGGGTCTAATTAATTTATATGTCATTGTTTGGAAACAAATGGAAAGCGACACTATTTACGCATAAAAAAGCAAAATCTGATATGTTTAGATGAAGTAGTGGGTGTGTTTGGGTTTTATTATTTGAAACTATTTAGAAGCACTCAAGTCTTAAATTATCAAGTATTTAGTTGTAAAATACATTTAAGAAGCTTATTATAAACATTCAGAATTTGCTACAAATAAAGGAAGATATCGTTTAATCAGCAAACCCCAAACGCTCTCTTAGCTCAAGTGATCAAGTCAAGATGTAATATTAACTAGGGTAAAAGTCAAAAAATACCCACGAACTTTCAAAAATGTCCCGACATCACCAACGAACTAAATTTTGTCCTACCTACACCAACGAACTTGTTTGTTATGTGTCAATGTCACCAATATAACCGGCTAGTTATCCACGTCATTTATTATTTAATTTTTTTAATGCCAAATCTGATATACCTAGTCCAGCATGGCTACTTATCCACCTTATTAACCCGATCCATTATAACCCGACCCATTTGATATCCACCGTGTAAATCCACCTTGCCTAATTTGACTTGAAATGCCCTTGTCTTCATTCTCATCTAACTTATAATTTCATTCTCATTACTTGAATTCATCAACAAATCTATCAAGAACCCATTTCAAAATCTTGGCTACAACTCCATTCGTTTATAAAAAATGACCCATCTCAAGAACCCATTCGTTTGGATCTTGTACTTAACTCCATTCTCAGTACTTGGATCCATTCTCATTAAACCCATTTTAAGACTAATCCACCTCCAATACCTTCAATTATCGCTACATATGGAGTTTTTTTTCCCTTTTGCTGGAAGTGTTGGTGTAGCCACTAGGGTTGTAAAACTAATTTATGGGTTTGGGGCAGCAAGATCACGGCCCATGCTCATCTTGAAGACTTCCAAACCATTCAAATAACCATCTTGATACAGATTAGAACTTGGAATCTCTACAGTATATGTGATTGGATTTTCATAAAGAGGTGTTAACCATCCAACACAAATTTGTTGTGGGTGTTACAAAATACAAATAGAGAAGATGGAGAGTTGGTTTGAGGGGAGGATCTGGGTTATTGATTTTGATGATTTAACGTGATGATAAAGTGAAAGTGATAAAAAGGGATAGGTAGACCTAGGTGGCATGACATAAGATTATTAAAAAAACTGGTGCCAGCGTGGAGATAACTGCCATGGTGTCGGTAAAAATTTATGATATGTGTGATATCGGAACAATATTTGAAAGTTCGTTGGTGTAGGTAGGACGACATTTAGTTCGTTGGTGATGTCGGGACATTTTTGTAAGTTCGTGGGTATTTTTCGACTTTTACCCTATTAACTAATCAGATAATACAAATCAAAACTTTTCATTGCTTTTCATAACGGATGAAACTTACATACACCTTCAGGTGAACTGGTTTCTAGTAAACAAATAAACAAATATTGCGGTCGTGGTAGTGTGCATAATTTTTCTACATCGTATAGTACCTCAAAAATCTAAAAGTAACTAAGGAAGTATCCTTTCTAAAGGCGTACTTCAATCTTGCCCCCGCTTTCCGCTTCAGCAATAGTCGCAGCTCGTTAGACTACTTCTGCATTTCAGAAAACGTATCTTCATTAATTAAACAACACACATACATCCATCCTCCGAAAGTATTGCACATAGGCACATAACAGTTATAATTCAATGCGTAAGATATCAAATCAAAGAGAACAACATTTGTAGACGAATACTTACAAAATACTGCTGCTCTACTCCTGTACCCCTTTATATATAAGGAAACATGTACCCACATGTGCTATATTTTTCTAATGGAGATAATCGATATATACTTCATATTATTAATTGAGTTAACAATATATGAACAATATATATTTCTATACTACATTGAACTTAAGTCATACACATCAGGATATGGCACCGGAGGATCAAAGGCTCATTGTGTGTTCAATACTTGGGGTCATATTAATTAATACTTTTAGTCGCATATAGGATTATCCATTCAGTGGTTCGTTTCATTTAATATATAACCAACTTACGAAAAAGAATAAAAAATGCTTTCGAGTATAATCCTTTGTTAACTTATCACTTTAAACTAATCATGTAATGCATATTTAATGAGGCACCTCCTATTAAAAAGTCTATCACTCATAATGCACTATAGCGCCGGTAACAGAGCGCGCCAAAGCGTCTACGTGTCACATATCCAATATGGCAATCTAATTATATTATGTACTCGTGAATACGACTCATGTCTAGTTGTAGAATGTAAACGTTAAGATCTCTAAGAAATCTATATTATGTGGCTATGGGCTAGATCAATCTTCCTGATCAACAACTGAACCATGTAGATCATGTCTCTTCCCTATGATATTCTATTTAATTATTTTGTGTGTTGCTACTGCTTGTGTGCGCTTGAGTGATAAAGTTATTTGAAAGAAAGATGTACCATCAGCCTACAATACATGAGAAAACCCAAACATATCAGATTTTGCATTGGATTTTGAGAGATTATCAAGTTATTGCTTTTTCAAGTTGCAAATAGTCTGCTTCTAGTATTGGATATGCTGATTCTATTAATCAAATATCTATATGATTATTGTGGTCGTTTTCATATGAAGCCTTAAATATTCTTAATTTGCCAAACACTCATATAACTAATTGTGACAACTTGAAACAGCTGATCATGATTATCATGTGTTACTATTCAAAACGCAATGCAAAACATCAACTATTCTACAACTACATCCTCTAATCAAATACCTAAACATGATCCTCTATTGTGGAATACTTGAATCATCTTCAGTTGAAACATAAGAGTGAACAAATTAACCTTATTAAAGAACATGTCGATAGTAAGTTAGTAACTGATAGCACATCGTAACACTTGTAGACGATTGTTTGCTTAAACTTAAGTAAGGCAAAATGAACACCTTTAGGGCTGAGTTGTGTTGGTGTTGGTAGACAGTAACTGGTACTCGCATTATGACACTTGTAGATGATTGTTTGCCTAAATTTAACGAAGGGATAATGAACACCTCTAGTATACACTCGACAGGAATATATTTAGCTATATATGTATCAAACTCATAAAAAGCTGCATAAGTCAAAGACTCGAAGCAAAATTCTAATGACTATTATGGTTTCGGCTAACATAGGTTGCCAACTTACCGTGTAATTCATAACCGACATCTAAATCTTCTGACCAGTTTAAACCCCAAAAAGGAGTAAAGTTGTAGGAAGTGATACCAGTAAGACTCAAATCCCTTGATCGCGTATAAACCCAGTCGATATATCAGCTAGTCAGCATTTCAGTCAAATCCAATGCCACCTGCAATCACCCAAAACACATAATTACTTACAATTTAACAATATGAATCAATAGATAAAACATACCCATATATACCTCCAAACTTCGTAGATCAAACATTGTAAAAGCTCCTTTTATATCAGTCAAGTTGTACATGTCTAATATGTTAAAAACAGCTCCTGACCAACATATCAAAACAACCTAAGGTTAAAGCTTTCACTTCTATACTTGGGAAGTAAGGAAAATGGAGTAGTGTCGTAACGATAGTTTTCAGAAACAGAAAGTTGTTTGACTGCATAGAAATTATCGTCTCTCTCCTCAAGTTTGCAGATTCCAAAAGCATAGCAAACCAATTGTCTTCTTCCATGGCAGAAATGCAAAAATTAAAACCAAAAAGACAATCAATGCTGTTACCAACAAAGTTGCATCAAACATAATATTGTATCAATATGATGCTTTTTAATAAAACCAAATCCTGAATAAAAAAAAACCTCTAAATTCTTGTGCACAAAAACGACCTTTCTCAATTTAGGGTTTATAAACTTATACTGACTCCCACGTATTGGCGTCCGAATGCATTTACACCACCGCTTTCAACTCAACTCTAACCGGATGAATCAAGAAGAACTAATGTTACACTTGTCTGTAGATTTCTCTAGAAGTGGTAGTGAATGAATGGAAGCGGATAGAGATTACGGTAAAAATAAATAAATAAACTTAGTTTGGGCCGATTTTTTTCTTCAAGTTGTTTCAGTAAAAATTACTAATGTTAAAAATTCAATCATCACAACAACAATTAGTTCCCTATCAATTATATTCTGGCTACCGAAGAAAAATAAAGAAACTGAAATTAAGAGCTTAATATGAAAAAACCCCAAAAACAAACGTACCTGAAACTCCTATAATATCAAAAAAAAAAGATGTTCTATTCCACTTTCACTACAAATGGAAGGATCTTATGTGAATAATCTCCCTGTGGTAGCTGAGAGAGAGAGAGAGAGAGAGAGAGAGAGAGAGAGAGAGAATCAGCTGTATATGGTTATCATCCCTGAATTGTCTAGAAGATGTATGAAAGGAGCCCAGCATCTAAACGACACATAACAATGTCATTTTTTTAACCATCTTTAGGATAGTACGAGAAAGAATGTTACCCGTGCCTTGCGGCGATATTATTTTTATTCGCTTTTCGAAGATAATTGATAGTTGAATTATTAGACATCGGTAAATGAGAGTGTACTCAATGCATGGTTTAATTGATTTTTTTTTAAATAAACTTTAGGGCTTTTAAAATTATCATGTAAGTTAAGGGTGTGTTTTGAAAGTTTTTCCGTCGCCTTTTTTCTTTCTAAAAACGCATACTAAAATTCAACATTTTTTTATATAATTGTCCGCACATTTGAAGTATATAAATATTTGGCTCGTCTTGTTCGTGATCTAAATGCCTTTACGTCGGTATATTTTTCATTAAAAAACTCGCTAAGTATTTGTTAGAAGTTTGTTACTCGTAAATAGTAAACTTCAACATTTATAGGGTATTTTTATAAATTATTAGGTAGGTTAAGGGTGTGGTTTGAATGTTTTTTTTCAAAAATTTAAACTTCAATTTTTTTTTATAAAATCGTACGCACGTCTTAACACGATTCAGAGAATATATCAGGATATTTTGATTATTACCCACTCACAAACACATCGAAATTCTAACAAAGATTGAAGTATTTGCTGGTTTTAATCATGGCGGATTCTGTAAAGGATATGACGACGAAGTTTGAAAAGTTAGACAAGTTCGAAGGCAGTAACTTTAGGCGTTGGCAGAAGAAGATGCACTTCCTTCTCACAACTTTGAAGGTTTCATATGTTCTGAGTACCCCCAGGCCAGAGTTTGTTGAAGAGGAGACGCTGGAACAGACAAGGAAACGATGCAAGTGGGACAACGACGACTACATATGTCGAGGGCACATCTTGAACGGTATGTCGGATGCTTTATTTGACGTATACCAAAACGTGGAATTGGCAAAAGAGTTATGGGATCAACTTAAAGCCAAATACATGGCAGAAGATACTTCTAGTAAGAAGTTTCTTGTCAGTAATTTTAACAATTACATAATGGTTGATTCAAGATCTGTGATGGAACAGTATCACGAACTCCTTCGAATTCTGGG